>CAJHQP010010709.1:0-17684 GCA_905132765.1 Moricandia arvensis
GTATCATGACGAGAGGCGTCTAAATTCTAATTTCTATAATATCTGTTATTGTTTGTATAGTGACTATAGTCTAATCTTAAAATAATTCAAGTGATCAAATAAAAAGTTAAGTTTGAAACAAAAAGAGAGAGGGACACGTGAGATTGTTGACTTGAAGGAGCGGTCGTGTCAGATGTACTGCGCCCAAAGTTTTTTCATCAGTCCCAAGACACTTGCCCAGGCTTATTGCGCCTTAAAATGTTTTTTCTTTTGAAAAAAAAATGTTTGTTCTTTTGTCTTTCACAGAAAAAATTTGATCATATGATATAATAATATACAGGAGCAGTTAATTTGACCATCCTTCACATGAATGGGCCTAACTAAATCTGGGCCAACTGTTTGGATGCTTCTGGGATTTGTCTTAATTCTCAAAGGTTTGATTACAAGTCAGTAGCGGCAGGAACCACGAGAGCAATCGCTCAAATTGTTGTTCGTTTACCAGGCCGCCTTAAACTATTTAGTAACTTTACGCAAAACATAAAAAAATAAGTTTTATTTAAACATTTTTCAACTTTTTAATTATATTTTCTAAATTCAACAAGAAAATAAGTTCTATTTACTAGCTATTTATTTTTTACCAAATTAATAAGGATATTTTATTATTACTAAAATCAGACCAATTTTTTTTTAGATTTATAGACCCAGGACATACCCCTATTGCCATGGTCAAGAGCCGGCATTGCGTTTACTTATACAACAACCGGCAACAATTAGTCACATAGATCAACGACTAAAATTTTAGTGACTGTAATTTTTAATGTTTCGATTTAATATTTACATTATAAACATAAAATGAACAATTTACTTTTATTAACCCCAAAAATCACTAACTTTTTATGCGTTACCACCAATGATTTATTGATACTTAAACCTAAGACTCACGTTAACTGCAATGTTATTATAATTGTATTAATATGAGTTGGATGGAGATTTGTCTTATTTTGTATGTCTCGTAATTTGAATTGATATGATCTTATTGTTCTATCTAACAGTTTAAGTTAGACATGCGGTAGATAATACATATGTTACATGTATGCTGAATATTTATATCATAACCTGAGATAAATAAATCATGTTCATTGAACTCATGGATTTGTGAATATCACTTAGAAATTTCTAAAATTTTGGTGGTTTGGTTTTGTAACATCCAGAGTTGTGATATGTGAAAATGCTTAAGAGAATTGAATTACCTATGTCACCAAAGTTGATTTACCTTTTCTGTCACACATCCTTTTAAAACTCCAGCGTTAAGCGTGCTTGGGCTGGAGTAGTGAAATGATGGGTGACCTATCGCGAAGTGATTCGCTATACTGTGTAAGTGAGGCCAAAGCACGGGGAAATGTCGAGTGGTGATTGCAGGGCCAGTAAACAATGATTTCGAACCTTGGAAAATTAACGACCAACCGTCGGATGGAATGGGGCCCACGGGCCGAGAGAGTGGGCGTGGGTGGCCCATTAGCCGTGGGCGGTCAGGGCGTTACAAGTGGAATCAGAGCTGGTTAGCCGTCTTAGTTTTGACCTGAGATGCGTCTTGAGACCTGTCGTGGGGCGCAACGAGGACGTTGCGTTCTTTGAGAGGGGGTGAATTATAACATCCCGAGTTGTGATATGTGAAAAGGCTTAAGAGAATTGATTTGGCTACCTATATCACCAAAGTTGACTTACCTTTTCCGTCACACATCCGTTTATAACTCCAGAGTTAAGCGTGCTTGGGCTGGAGTAGTGAAAGGATGGGTGACTTATACGGGAAGTGATTCGCGATACCGTGTAAGTGAGGCCAAAGCACGGGGAAAGGTCGAGTGGTGATTGCATGGTCAGTAAATAATGATTTCGAGCCTTGGAATTAATGACCGACCGTCGGATGAGATGGGGTCCACGGGCCGAGAGAGCAGGCGTGGGTGGCCCATTAGCCGTGGGCGGTCAGGGCGTTACAATTGAAGCTCAATTGGTGACAACTTCTCTGTGGGAGAGTTGTTAAAGGGTGAGGTCCTGGGTTCAAACCTCACCAATAACCTATTTGTGAGCCGGGGCCTATGGGTGAATTTCGGGCAGGTTGTATCACAGGGGAGTGGTTAGGGTCGATGCGCTGCAGCGCCAGCTGGGTCCCACGGGAGGGCTGTTACAATAAAAGTCGACAACCTGTCTGAATTCACCCATAGGCCTCGACTCACAGATAAGTTATTGGTGCGCTTGGCTTTACTCGAACCCAAGACCTCACACCCTTTAACAACACTCCTACAGATAAGCTGTCACCAATTGTCATGCAGTTCAATTGGTGACAGTTTCTCTGTAGGAGTGATGTTAAAGGGTCTGAAGTCTTGGGTTCGAGTAACGTCAAGTGCACCAATAACCTATATGTGAGCCGATGCCTATGGATGAATTCATGCATGTTGTATCACAAGGGAGAAATTAGGTCGATGCGCTGCAGCGCCAGCTAATTCCCACAGGGGAGGGCTGTCACAGGTTTATTATTGGTTTGTTTAGTCAGATTTTACAGCGTTGATGCTAGTGAGGTATTATTCTTTTTATTCTTTTTGCTTTGAATTAATTGGGATATGATTTTGTTTATTTATAAAATATATGATCTAGTCAATGACTCGACAATCTGAAGTTGGCTACGAGTCTCATATTACTCCACTTCCAAATACGGCTGATGATGTCTCCGTCATAACTCATCTTCAATAATCAAACCAACAAGATCGAGATCTCAAGCTCACTTCCATTGAGCGTTCTTCGATTTTTCCAACTCGGTTGTCCAGATAAGTATCCTTATTTAATTTATTTTTATTAAGTTAATGAATTACAAGGATAAAAGTGAGTACAAGCTTTTCACTTGTTTCAAATCTTTAAACAAATAATATTGTTTAGTATACATATGATCTTCACTCTGAATTGTGCTCTGTTTATAGTATTTCAATTCATTTTTTAAAAATCATTTATCGAAGTATATAATACTAGCTAATGGTTTATGCTTGATGCTTTGATCTCATCATACAACTTTATTGATTCATGTTAATTACGATCTATAGAAAATTTATTTGATTAACTTGATTTGCAGACTAAATCGTAATTCCTCTATTGCCTTATATTATATATATTAATTTGAATTGATTTAGTAAATTGAGACCTATATTGTGTAATAGACTTATGCATTCCGGCTATCGGCATATTTTATTTTTCCATCAACATATGAATTATGTTTTATTCTATCTTCAAATTTAATCACAGAGATTTTCTATATTCATTTATTGATTTTTAAAATCAATTCCTTTTGTAATACTAACATAATAACCATATATATAATATGAGTAAAATTTGAATATTTCATAATCATATGTAATCTTTATAAAAGATGAGATCTTGCTTGAGTTCGAACCATCAGAGAAAGTGGTATATCAAATCATCTTCATATCAGATCATCGTTCTCTATTACCCTATCCGTCTTGAGATAAATTCCTTTTTCACCACAGTTTATATTGATATTATATATATATATATATATATATATATATATGCTAATAAAGAACAACTAAATCTGATAATGCTTAGACTATTAGTTGTTCTTGGCTTAATATCTGTCTCATATAAATGTCTTAAATTAATTGCACAATATATAAATTGATAGAATATCATAATTATACTATATTACCATCATTTATATGAAAGTATTAAGACAAGTATAAGTTTTGGTTGTAAAAGATCCACAAGTTCTTTATAACAATCTAAAGAATAATATAATCACCAAAATTTTATCACCTAAAACTTATTATGAATTTATAGATCTAAAGATGACATGACTTAAAGTTTGTAAATAAATTTCAAATATATTGCGATTTAATTAAATGTTTAAAGAGAATATAAATGCCTATATATTGGAAAGTGCAATATATATTAATAAAAGAAATACTCTAATAGACATAGTACTACAGAAAAGATATTTAATAAGTTTTATGAAATATTTTAGGATTAAGAAAAACTAACGAACTCTTGAAGTAAAATCATGAGATAAGTCTTATTGGCTATGTCAGATAATGTGACAACCTATATTTAAAATAAAGAAATGACCACATTAATCGTATTGGCCAAGAAAACATCGGTACAAGTGGCTATAGATGTAAATGTGGATACAAAAAATGTCTAAGTCAAAACATAATTTTTTTAAGACTCATACTTTTACTTGAAGTTAATAAAAATGGTAATAAACAAGAGATGATTTAATCATAAAAATGAAAAAGACTAATGTGAGTAAAATAATAATAATATAAAACCTTATTAAATATTCAAGAGAAGGAATATATACAATAACAAAAATATGACTGCACATAAAATTGTAGTTTACAGTTTTTAATCCATTTTATTCCCATAAGTCTCAAAATTAAAAGGATTTAAGAAAGAATACATGTTCCAATTAGGGTATATTTCTGATTTTATAATAAGATTCAATTCGAGATGAATAAACATACAATGTTATCATTTTTTAGAGAGAGAGAGTTAAAAAAATCTCATATTGCATAATAATTGAAACATCTAGAAGAATATGTTCACATTAATATTAAGAAGGATGAATATATCCTACATAAAGTAATCTATGAGATTATGAGAGACACACATTTTGAGACAGTAAGAAAATAAATGTTAAATACATTTCAAATCAGAAGTATTTATCAATTAAATAAAGTACTTGGAGAAACTACCTAAATATTCTTATGATTGTACTATAAAAATGTTGATGTAATTGAGATAAGAGATATAGTAAATTAAAAGTTTACTGAATACATCTTTGTTTGGTATGAACCGGTTAGTCATTACGATTCAATAGTGATGCGAAAAGTAATTAGTAATATGTTTGTGAACATTCACTGAAGAACTAGAAAATTCTTCCGAATGATTTTTCATATGTTGCTTGCTCACTAGAAAAATTGAGAATACAATTTTCACCAGCCAAAATATATTTAAAATTTATCGGCATGGATACAAAGAGATGTTGGTGGACTCCTAGTGAATTTACGTCTTAAGTCGTTGATGATTATTATATATCCATTGGGGTGAGTGTTGAAATTCTTGTAAATCATGTTCAGACACATAATGCAACATCATTAATTTATATCAAGCCAATAAGTATATATAATTCTCTCCATCATTAATTGGTTTTGGATCATAAACCAATCATTTCCTATATAAATGTTTTGGATGTCTAATTTACATTCTAATTGTTCCACCACAAAGTATAAGATGATTTTTCAAATGAGAAGGAAAATATATGTTGGATATGTATCTTTATTGATACTTATGAATCTAGAGCGATCTACGAAAGATATAAGTAAGACTGAATTTTTAGACTAAAGTTGTTTGTCTTTCTAACACAAGGGGGAAAAACTACACAACTGAAAAATAAAATAAGTTGAAATGAATTATCATCGACCCTCAGACAAAAAGATGTGAAATAAAGTCCAAAAGATAATTAAATTATAGAGCTTAGTAAAGTAGTTGCCAAACACATTTATTGACTTGAATAAATAGAGTGACAAGTCACAAATACTAGTTGTAACTGCTCCAATAAGAATTGATATCCTAAAAGGATAAAATCAAACTGCTAGTGAGTCGGAGTCACACTTGGAGCATGATAGACATATTGGTTCCAGATATAAAAAATATATTTCTAAATGAAAAGGAACATAAATTGATAATGGTCAAACCAAAGAAATAAAGTTTTGAATGATCTCCTAAAAAGACATTAAACATGATTAAAAGAAATTCAGGTACCTGAGACAGTGAAGAGATCTCAATAAATTATGTCATGTGTGAAAGAAAATAGATCCATAAAATTGACATCCATGATATTTATGTATTCAAAATAACAGTTATATGATGGATGAGAAAGATGATCATAGAAGAAAGTTTATTGAAAGGTGTAAACAAATAAATGATAGATTGAATAAGAATGAATCAATAGATAAAGATATAAACTCTTGTGAAATAGAAGTATTTGGACTAATTGTCCATACATCAAATGGTGTAAAACAAGTGAGATAGAATTGAGCTATTGTGCCAAATAAAGATAAATATGAAATTGATTATGAAGAGAAAGTCTCATGTGGTGGATGCAACTATATTCAAGTTATTTATTCATCTAACAGTAAAAAAATAACTTGACTTATACAACCCCTAGATAAACCCTAAAGATAAAATCGATGACGAATCATTATATTGAAATTATGTTCACGGGAACTCTAGATATTCGAATTAAAGAATATATATATATATATTTCTTTTTTTCATGGGTGTATGTGAATATTATAAGACAAAAAATAAACACATTTGTATTTATCAAGGGCTTATGAAATGTAGAATCATTAATTTGAATATAACTAAACTCTCAAAGAGTTAGAACAAATCACAATTTAGAAGAAAGCCCTTTGAAAGACCATATAGTTTTTATATATTCCAAATTGAATATCTAGGAAAATATGTTATCTCATAATATCCTTAAAGGATTATATTACAATGTTCATATTTATTTGGTCATTGAGGTATCATATTTAAAAGTATATTTGAAAAAATACTTAATCTCTTTCATGATTAAAAGATGTGAATGTTATTTCGAATGACAAAAAAAAAGTCACAATGGTAAATTTTTATAATAAGAGCATGAATAATATGTATATGTAAAACACATGTTTACGAACATAGATTTGACATAAAGTCAAAATTGACAAGTGAATAATCTTCTATGTGAAAAAGAGTTATGGACCAAAAGTCCAATGACCCTATAAATTGGAGTCAAATTATACAGTCACTGAAACTGTTTATTTTCCAAAAGATATAAATAATTAGAATTTAACTAGAAGATGATGCTTCCAAAGAGAGAAATATATAATATGTGTGCTGTTTTTTTTTTTCTTATTATTATAGTTTTTATTCCATCATATATTTCTGTGAGAATGTTTTAATGAGATAACAAAAAAATACACAAATGATATTTTTATAAGATCAAAGATGATGTTCAGAAAAATCATCATGATCTATAGAAGAATGGTAATGTGTGTGCCTTACAAGTTGTGAAAATTTAGCCGAAATATTTACAAAAGCGATTTTCTCAAAAAGGAATAATATTTACAAAAGCGCTTTTCATCTGCTTTTAGTTTTTACTCTAATATATATCATCAGATGAGCCGCACGTGGCAAAACCAACCTTTTAATTTTATTTTTTTTAAAAACATGATTTTCAAATATAAGAGCATGATTATCCGGGTTTCTTAGGAGGGTTCTTGCACTGTTCACGGGCCCCACTGACATGTGGGACCCATGAGCAGTGCAAGAACCGCTTCTAAAACTACTAAATAAGAACCGGTTTTAGAGAGTTTCTTACACTGTTTGCGGGTCCCACTGACACGTGGCAGCCCGTGATTGGTTCGTTTTAAAAAAAAATTTTCTTTTTTTTTAACAGCAAAAAAAAATAAAAAAAATAATTAAGAACCCCTAATGGGGTTCTAGGGATAATGATGCCCTAAGATCCCATATTACCAAATTTAGCTGTGTGATTGATAATCAACTAATACATAATAATGGACTGTGTTTGGATATATTATGTTTCATCTTTTTTCATGGTTGAATATATTTATAACATAACATCTATTCTCAAACTGATTTATGGTTGGACTCAGTTGAAGCTTTAATATCTCTATCTGGTGAGTCACATCTCCAATTCCTTTCAATCTTTGCTTGGCAAGCTTCCATCTTTGAAATATGGAGGAGCGTAATAATCGGCTCCATCGAAGCATTTTCAGAACTCCCTTTGCCTTAATATCCTCTATAGACTTGACTATCAAGAACAAAATCTTTTCCATCAGAGATAACAACTTCGATTTCTCCAGTAAAGCCATGCAATTTTGGCTATCATTGGATTTTTTCGTCTTCCGTCTAGCCAGATTTCCAGAAGGTGAAGAGATTTCATATGGGCTAATCTTGGGGCTTTTGGCCTCACTTCATCACAAGGATCTGAATAATCTAGCGTTTGGGCCTATTAAGGCCACGTTTTTCTTCTCCTTTCACTTTGTTATGAGGGCCTAAGATAATTTATCGTAGGGAAATCTGATTCCTAGCATGGGTTTATATTTCTAGAGTTTAAAATGTAATTTAACTTTTGCTACATTTAAATTAATGCACCAAAATTTAGCAAAAAAAATATATATTTTATAACAGAACTAGCTATGATTGAGTAACGCTTTTGTTTCTAACTTCTAGCTGTCTCTCATTAAAAAACATCTTAAGCGGTCAGATAGAGGTTAATTTCTCATAATTTAAATATTAAAATAAAATTTTGAGCATGATGGTCTCTTGAAAAATCTTTCACATATCAATGATAATAAAATATTACAAAAGAAAAAAGAGATAAAGAAATTTCATAAAAAACTTTTAAAGTGACACTCTTTAACTTTTTAAACTTTGAAGATTTTTCACTAGCACTTTAAATTTTCAAAGTGACATTTATATCGTAAAAAACTTAAATTACTTATTCATCAAGTAAAATACTGACCTATTAAACAGGTAAAAACGATGATGTGTCAATTTTTTTCTCAAAAATAATTATTTAATTAATAAAATAAATGTTAAATAAAAAATAAAAAATTCAGAAATCTAAATAAAATTCAGAAAACTAAAAAAAATCACAATAATTAATATATTAAATAAAAATTTAAAAGTAAATAATATAAACTAAAATACAGAAAATTAAATAAAATTTCAAAAAATTAAAAAAAAATTAGAGAAAATTCAAAAAACTTAAAAATTCAGAATAATTTTTTAAATTAAATTACAAGATTATGGTTTTAAAAAAAATTAAAACCATCATCGTCAATAATAATATGTTTGAAATTTTTATTGTCATTAATTTTTAAAAAGAATCAATCTTATAATTTTATGTGATTTTTCAATAAAAATTGGATATCATTCGTTGACAACCAAAATTTCAAACATATTACTATTTACAATGATGGTTTCAAATAATTTTCTAAAAGCATAATCTTGTAATTTTTCAAAAGTATTTTGAATTTTCTAATTTTTGTGTTTCTTAATTTTTTTTTAATTTTTTAATTTAATTTTAAGTATTTCATTTTTTTAAATTTTATTTATTTTATGAATTTTATTTATTTTCTTTGAAGTTCGATTCTATTTTATTTATTTTTAATTTTGTGATTTTTATTAATTAAATAATTATTTTTTTTGAAAAAAATCTTACAAATAACCGTTTTTACATGTTCAACAAGTCAGTTTAACTTGATGAACAATTAAATCAAGTTTACTTCAAAATAATTAGTAAGTCAAATTGAAGGTTTTTTGTTATACAAATGTCATTTTAAAATTTTTAAAGTGCTAGTGAAAAAAACTTCAAGGTTTAAAATGTCAGTAAATGTCACTTTGAGAGTTTTTTATGCGATTTTCTCGACAAAAAAGAAGTTAGAGAAATATTTGGTAAATAGATTCCAATAATTTGTGAGAGACTCAAATCACAAGTGTCACTTTGTAAATAGTCTTTTTAAAAAAAAATTATATAAGAAAATAAGATTAGTATTTAATGGTTGAGTTACTCTTTAGAGAGACCATACCACTATTATAATAGAGAAATATAGAAGAAAAACCTTATTGGTCAAGCTCTCTCACATAATTCCAACAAAAATTCTTATTAGACATAGAAATGAAAGATCTTAATGTTCATTATCAATCACATACCTTGAACATCTCTTTTCCTTCGGGAGTCCAAAGTCGTCTCCTTTTATGATCCTTGTTGAAAAAGGAAACGTGTATGCATATCACCAAGAGAGGTTATTTAATTTAAAAATTTAGTGGAGCAATGAAGGAAATACTATTTGGCTGAAGATATTCTTAAGTTTTATGTTCAGTCATTAATCATTAATTAAGCACAAATTTTGTACATATATGCTACTGTGAACATTCATATTTGTGTCTCCAATATACCGATGGGATGAAATTTATCCAAAAAGAAATGAATAACCATTCAATGTTAACAAAACCAAAACTTAGACAGAAAAACACATGTGTACAGGTTATGAAACACACAAAAAGTTGTTTCGCAAGAAAAAAATAATGTGAAGAGAACATAAATTGCATTCATCAAATTCCATCATTTCAAACACTTGTTGAGGGGAAGCAACAATTTCTTCTCGTAGACCAGCCACAATTATTTCTTACTACAACATTTCACCTCTAGATTCTCATGAATCTGGAGTTTGCGGTGTTTAGGAGCCAAGAGATCATTTATATATTTGTTATAAATCTCAAGGTACGACATATACAAAAGAAACTCATTGCTTACATCTTTGTGGGTAAACTAAAGAATAGGAAAAATCGGTGTTCATCTAATAAAAAAAAATCTTTACACAAATAACATCAACATAGATACACAAATTTTTGTTATTCTCAAATATGTGCCTCGACCATATCCTCACCATACTGCCCACACCAACTATATAGGAAATACCAATAACAAAGGTTCAATCAAAGAAGTATATCTTAACAACCAGAAATAAATTTTGGATGAAACTAATTTAATGGATTTCTACACTCACAAGTATCAGTGAGAAATGTAATCACCAAAAAATCTTCATGGACCACGGAGATATGAATTTTACTAACTCAAGGTTTTCTAACCCGTCTATTTGTGAGTATTTGTCCTTAGAAGAGAATTTCAGCCCAGCCAAAGGGGTGGCCTGAACCCAAAACCAGTCAGAGAATTAAAGATAGATTTCTTACCTTTCCATCAAGCCCCAATATCAAGAGAAATATCACATAAATCTCATGATACAACCCATTTCTCAAACGGGTCAAACTGAACCACTTATTGAAAGATTTGGAAATCAATTCGGCCAATCATCTCCAGACCGAGATCACTCAATCAAGACACCTTACTCTCGAACTAAGGCTACCAGAAGATGCATCCAACAAATCAGAAGAGACTTCCATCACAATTCTATACACCAGCCAGCATGAGATTAAGAGAATTTCATTTCGGGTAGATAAATGACGAAATTTTTTTCCTATCTGAACCAGAATAAACCAAGACCAATGTGAGTTTATTCAGCAACTAAGACTCCTATTTGTGGGCACAAAACCAAGATATCATGATACAAAATCTGATCTTCCAAAGTCTACAAATCTGTCCCAACGGCTAGCAATTTTCAAGGACGCAACCCAATGATTCATTTGCAAGTTCATTTATTTTTTTTCCTTTTACATCATTTGAAGTATGGAAATTTTAGAAGCAGTGTTGAGCATATATAAGCACAAGTCATAGTTCACTGTCAAATTACCCTTGATCATTGTAAGTTAATAGAAAACTTTTTTTCTTGTTTAGCAAAGTTGAGAATTCTTTGTGTTAGTTATTTAGTTCTAGGTGTGAGATTCACTTAGTGCCACTGAAGTGCACGTCCAGAGAGTCTTATGAGATTCAATTCAGTCTGTTCATCCATTGATTAAGAGAGTCAATCCCTATCCTTCGATCCATTCTATCCATCGGTTAAAGCTTGAGAGTGTTACACAACCACCAAGCTTAGCTCCATTTGAATCTAACATCTGACCATCTTTCTCATCCTATCTCCTTCATTATTCTATGTTTTTTCTTAGTTGAATATCATACTCATCCCATCTGCATGTCGTTCAGGTTCATTTGGTTCAATCAACCTTCCATCGACTACTAGATCACATCTCGGGTTGACTAGCAAATGAACCATCTATCAACTCAGCTTTCGTGCCTCCAACACAAATGATAAGAAAATTTATTAGATGAACCTGATATATAATCATTCATCTTATTATAATTATGTAAAATCATATATAATATCGATTAAATTAGTTTAATGTATTTGGACTTTCTCTTCCTTTGTTTTGAAAATTTTCACATGTTAAAGCAATGTGGAACACACAATTCATCACTGTAAATGATTAATTATATAAGCTTACCATTTAATTATAAACAAAGTCTACTGCTAATATAGATTTTTATACTAAATGATGACGTGATGAATGCATCATTCTATGACAAAAAAAATGTTAAGAAATTGATCTACATATAAAGTTGAGAGAAGTTATGTCATAGGGTTCTAATGGGCTTAATAGGCCTGATGAGCTTAATCTATAGCACGATTATCAATGTTTGTCTGTTAGGGTGATCAACAACAAAAAAGACTATGAGCCCTTAAAGTAGAAGACTCTAGTCTTGACCTTCTCTCCAAATGAGCAACTAAGTGTAAGTAGTACATTAGATCTAGGGGGCTATTGTTGGACTTGTAACATGTTCCTCCATTTATTCTTGAGATGAGTTAGAGTATGTGTCTGGCGAAACACATTATGTCCATTTCAAGAATCTTCCTCCATGGCATGTTCTTGTTTACTTCTGCTGAAAATTTATCCATTCTAATCTAAGACAACAACATAAGATATATCAACACAAAATTCTTAGGAGACACTTAAACAAAAACATATAGTTTTCAGTATAATCACATACCATTCTTCGGATGCCCACAGTAGTCTCTTTCTCTTGATGTTTGTAAGAAAAAAAAGACTAATATCAGGGATGATCAGCCGCAGAAGCAAACAAAGTTGGGATACAACGTTTGATATAGCTACTTTTAATTTTTTACTCTAGCAGTTGATATTTTGGAAGCGTCTTTGTAAACATGGTCGTCAAAGTTTCATTTGAACGAACTTGCGGGACACGAACATCGCCATTTTTTCTGCAGAATCATGATGATGATTTTTTTGATCATCATCTTGATATTAGATATCACCAATGTATGACAAAGTCTTTTAAATAGTGATAGAATTCCATTGTATCACTTTGAATTGTGCTCTGTTTATAGAATTTTGGTTCATTTAAAAAAAATCATTTCTAGAAGTATATAAATACTTACCTAATGGTTTATGCTTGATGCTTTGATCTCATCATATAGCTTTATTGATTCCATGTTTATTACGTTCTATAGAAAATTTATTTGATTAACTTGATTTGCAGACCAAATCGTGTTTCCTCTATTGCTTTATATATATATTGATTTGGTAAATTGAGACCTATATTGTGTAATAACTTATGCATTTCGGTTATCGGCATATTTTATTTGCCATCAACATATGAATTATTTTTTATTCTATCTTCAAATTTAATCATAGAGATTTTCTATATACATTATTGATTTCTAAAATCAATTATTTTGTAATACTAACATAATTGCCATATAATATGAGCAAAATTTGATATTTCAAATCATATGTAATCTTTATTAAAGATGAGATCTTGCTTGAGTTCGAACCAGATGAGAAACTCAAAAGTGGTTTATTACATCATCTTCATATCAGATCATCGATCTCTATTGCACTATCCATCTTGAGATAAATTTATTTTTCACCACACTTTATATTGATATATATATATGCTAATAAAGAACAACTAATCTGATAATGCCTAAGATTATTAGTTGTTCTTGGCTTAATATATGTCTCATATAAAGGTCTTAAATTAATTTCACAATATATAAATTGATAGAATTTCATAATTATACTATGTTACCATCATTTATATGAAAGTACTAAAACATGTGTAAGTTTTGGTTGTAAAAGATCCACAAGTTCTTTATGACAATCTAAAGAATAATATAATCACCAAAATGTTATTACCTAAAACTTATTATGAATTTATAGATCTAAAGATGACATAACTTAAAGTTTGTAAATAAATTTCAAATATATTGAGATTTAGTTAAATTTTTAAAGAGAATATAAATGTTTATTATATTGTAAAATGCATATATATATATATATGTATTAATAAAAGAAATAGTCTAATAGACATAGTCTTGCATAAAAGATATTTAATAAGTTTTATGAAATATATTTTGTCTTTTTAGGATCAAGAACAACTAATAAACTCTTGAAGTAAAATCATGAAACACGTCTAATTAGCTATGTCAGATGAATGTAACAACCTATACTGAAAATAAAAGAAATGACCACACCTATAGTATTGGCCAAAAAATATCAGTAAAAGTGGCTGTAGATGTAAATGTGGATACAAAAAATGTTAAGTCAAAACAAAATTTTTAGGACTTCATACTCTCACTTGAAGTTAATAAAAACGGTAATAAACAAGAGATATTTAATCATCTAAAATGAAAAATATTAATGTGAGTGATGTATGAATTATGCTCTGGTATTTGTAACTGTTTTGGCTTTAGGTCACTGCTGGCGTGGTGTTTCGTGTGTCTTTGGTTTTTTTTGGTTTTCTTTTCATCGTTACTGTTTTATTGTTTCTGGTGTTCGTCTGGATTGTATTTTCTGCTGGTTTGTCTTTGTGTGGTTTCTTCTTGCTATGGTTTCTCTACCTGGTACATTTTTGTTCATGGTTCCTCGATTCCTTTTTGTTCCTGGTTTGACTTGCTCTGCGCTACTTGCTTTGTGTCTGGCTATTCCGCTCCTGTCGGTGCGTTTTTTCCCCTCGCCTCCTTGCGATTTATTCACCTTCTGGTTAATTTTTCCTGCTTACTGTTCTCCGCATTTTATCTTGGTTCCCCCTGGTTTGCTTTATATCCTGACGCTTTGCACTCTGTTTGACTCGGCTATGCTGTCACATGTCGGTGAGTCATTCTTCCTCCTGCCTTCCTAATGCGCTTTATTCTTCTGGTTCTATATTTTCTGCTTATTGGTTCCATCGGCTGTTACATGTTGTTTCTCTGGTCTGATTTGATCCATGCGCTTTTTGGCCTTGTTCTCAACTCGGCTACCTTGGAATCCCTGCTAGCACGTGCGATAGCTTTTCTGCGTATCGCTATGAAGTTTCTTATTCCTGGTTATTTTCTACTGTTCTTGGTTCATGGCTTCTTACAGCAATCTTGGTTTCTCCTGGTTTGAACTTCGAATCAGAAGTCTTGCCATCATGTCTATGGCTAATTTTAATAATGATAGAGTGAGATAGGCTTCTTCCCATAAATTCTAAATGAGATTTATTCAACTTCGGGGTTACTGTAATTGATTATGGTTACAATCAGCTTCTTGCATTTGGTTCCGCCATTGGTTAGGATTAGAATCATGAGATATTGTATATGTATAAATAGGCTATTTGATGACTTGAATGAAAAGTGGTCGGCTTATTCTCATAACTCCTATGAGTTTACTCAATTCGTTGGTTATTGAACATTTAATTATGGTTCCGAATCAACTTCTTACATCTTGGTTCCTCTGGTTTGATTAAATCATGAAGATATTGCATATGTCTGATAGGCTAATCTGGAATCACCGAATAGAAAGTGGAAGCTTCTTCGCTCATTAACTCCTATGAGATTTTTGATTTTGGGGTTATTCTCATTGATTAATGATCAAATCAAGCTTCTAGATCTTGATTTCTCATTGGTTTGGTTAGATATCAATGAAGATATTGCATATTGTCTGAATAAGGCTAATCTGGATCACCGCGAATAGAAAGTGGGAAAGCTTTTCTGCATATTTCTATGGAGTTTATTCAACTTTATGGTTATTCGACGCATGATTAATGGTTCAAAAGCTTTTACATCTTGTGTGCCCATGGTTTTTAGAATATGAATATATTGCCATATAAATCAGATAAGCTAATCTAGAATCTATGAATATAAAGTGGATAATTTTCTCATGACTCTATGAGATTTATTCAACTTTGTGGTTAGCTGTACACTATTATTGGTTCTAAATCAGTTCTTGGCATCTTGGTTCATGGTTCGATTAGAGATTGAGATTTTGTTATATTGTCTAAATGGCTAATCTTTGAATCACCTTAATAGAAAGTGATATAGGCTTCTTTCATATTCCTTTTTTAGATTTATTAAACTTCGTGGTTTTGCTCTTGATTATGGTTCAAATCAACTTCTTAGGCATCTTGTTCCTTAATGGTTTGATTTAGAATATGGAGATATTGCATGGTCTGAATAGGCTAATATGGATCACCAAATAGAAAGTGGGAAAGCTTTTCCTGCTAATCCTTGAGGTTTTTCATTCATGATTATTGTCACTGTTAATGGTTCCAAATAAATTTCTACATCTTGGTTCTCATGGTTTAATTAGAATCATGAAGATATTGTCATTATGTTGAATGGCTAATCTGGATTCACTGAATAGAAAGTGGGATTAGGCTTATTCCTCCCACAACTTCTAAAGATTTATGCAACTTCGTGGTTATTTTCCACTGTTAATGGTTTAAATCAAGTTTCTTAGCATCTTGGTTCATGGGTTTTTCATTAGAATCATGAAGATATTGTCATTATCAATTAGGGTAATCTAGATCCATGAATGAAGTGGAGAACTTCTTTCTCATGACTCTATGAGATTTATTTAACTTCCTGGTATTGTCCTGATTATGGTTCCAATAAACTTCTTAATCTTGGTTCTCATGGTTTGATTGTCATGAGATATTGTCATATGTTTCAATTAGGCTAATTGGATCACATGTGAAAGTGGGTAGCTTTTCCTTAAAATCTATGTGATTTATTTCACCTTCGTGGTTATTTTTCTGATTAATGGTTCCAAATTAAGATTCTTACATCTTGGTTTTCCCATGGTTTGATTAGAATATGAAGTATTGCTATATATTGATAGGGCTAATCTAGAATCACATGTTAGACTGAGATAAATTGCTTTCTCATGAACTCTTAATGAGATTTATTCAAATTCATGGTAATTTCACTTATTAATAGTTCCAAATCAAGCTTTTAAATTTGTTTCCTCATGTTTTGTTAGATCATGAGATATTGTCATATGTCTGAAAGGCTATTCTGGATCACTGGATGAAAGTGAGATATTTCGTCTCATGCTCTTTGAGATTTTATTCAACTTCTGGTTTTTTTCTAGCGATTATTGGTTCATAGGCTTTCTTACATTTGGTTCTCTGATTTGATCTAGAAATCGGAAGATATTGCATAATCTGATGGCTAATCTGAATCACATTAATGAAGAAGTGAGATAATTCTTCCTGTGACTCCTATGAGTATTTATTCACACTGGTTTTTTCCACTGATTAATGGTTATAATCAAATGATTCTTAAATTTGGTTCCCCAATGGTTTGATTAGATCATGAAGATATTGCATGTTAAATAGGCTTAATTAGATCATGATAGTAAGTGAGTAACTTCTTCTCATGCTCCTATGGATTTTTAATTTCCTGGTTATTTTTCTCTGATTATTGGTTCCGATGCAGGATGATTCTTTGGTTTCCTGCTGGTTTGATTTTAATATGAATGATATTGGCCATAGATGTTCTAATAGGTAATCTGGAATCACTGAATAGAAAGTGCGATAGTTCTTTCAACTTCTATGAGATTTTCATTCACTTCCTGGTTAAATTTTCAGCTTGTTAATGGTTCATTAAAGTTCTTACATCTTGGTTTCATGGTTTGATTCGAATCATGAAGATATGGCCATATATCTGAATAGATCTAATTTAGAATCAATGATAAAAGGAGATAATTATTCTATAGACTTCCTATGGATTTATTCAAGCTTCCTGGTTATTTTCACTGATTATGGTTAATCAAGTTATTAGATCTTGGTTCCGATGGTTTGTATTATAATAGGAAGATTTGTCATATGTCTGATAGGCTAACTAGATATGAAT
>CAJHQP010010710.1:0-17683 GCA_905132765.1 Moricandia arvensis
TGACGTGATTGATCCAATATGAGGCTTTCGTTTCTATAGTTATGAGAGTGATGCTTTGAACACAAACATGAGTTTAAGTTTGTCACTGCGATTCATTTTTTGGGTTAAAAACACGTCATTAATTTTCTTATAGGTATCAGATATTATTCATTAGTTCATGTTGACTAATAAGCTCTTTTCAAATTGTTTACAATGGTTTTTGATGATATAATGTTAATATGAAATGCTATACTAATCTGCATACGTCAGTCTGTCCGATTTATTTCAGTCGGTTTTCTTTTCAGGTCTGGAATTATCTGTCTCACTGTTTTAGATGTCCAGGTGAGCCAGCTTCACCAGAAGTTAGACAAGTTGAGTGTGGAACCAAAGGTCATTCTTGCCAGCAACATTAATCCCAAATTTGTTGGAGTTCACTACTTTCTCCCGTCCATCTCTTTTTGAAACATGTGGCTGTAAAAATAGTCTCATTGTAACGAAGTTATACATGTAAAAATAGACACATGCATGCATGCCTTCGTAGATAGGTAAGTGGGGAGAAAATGATCTTCACACTCAAAACCAATGAAATTTGCAAGTCAATCAATGTTGACTTTACCAACGCAGTTTGGGTGAGGGTGGAGGTAAATGCTTCAAAAGTTTTACAAAATATGGTGGCGTGAAGAAACTTCATGTTGCAGTAGCGGAGCGGGCACTCAATAAACCACGCTAGACTAGCTGCTTAAGTAACCCATATAAAGAGTTTCTTGCATTTTATGAAGTTTAATCTGTGTTGTCTTTCTTTTTTTTAAAAACAACATTGATTTTAATTTTTTCCTTTTTTATGAACCAACATTTGATTTTACAGTTTCGTCTGCAATTTATTTAATCAATAAGCATAATAAAAATTATTCTTAAGAAAAATATTAGTTTATAATTTATTAATTAAAAATTAGCATAATAAGTTATTATTTATGTTTTCAAAAAGTTTAAATCAAACATCAAATTAATTACAAATGACAACATTCACATAATAGAAAAACTTTTAGAAAATATATTTATACAAATGTTTTTGCTTTGTTTGTATTTAACTATAATTTTCAAAATTTGATAAAAAGAAATATATTTTCAAGGTAACAACATAATACATAAGAATTGTTTTATTTTATAAAGATATAGTATTATTAATAAAAATTCATTTTAATTATATAATTATTAAAAATGAAACAAATAAACAAAATTACTTAAAATCATGGAAAATATGACATATAAGCAATTCACTTCTAAAATAATAGTATAAATATTTAACTTTTAAACAAATAAATTCTAAATTGTTACAAATATTAGAAGATCGTAAGTACTACACAAAAAAATACAACAATCCCCACATTTCAAAAATAAATTAAGTCAATATTCCCTTCCACTATCACTCCCAAGTGTGAGTTGAAACATTAAACTAATTAAAGATTCAACCACCAGTTACCTCCCCTACATATTATACACATTAAAGCTTTGATAAGTGTCACAAGCATCCAACTACGTAGCTACGTAAACACTTGATCGCTATTACTAGGAAATCATAGTAAAGAAATAAAACAAAAAATGAATTCTCATCACAATCTCCCTCTCCTCTCAAGTGGCAAGCAAAACCATGCCCCTGAGACGATGCAAGAACCGGCAGTGGTCACCCAACAAAACACCAATAACAGGTTGGAAACCACAAACTTTTCCGCTTCTGGTACGGATGCCACCACACTTGCAAACATCAACCTCTAATATATATACATTGATATCTAAATACGCTGGATAATCACACAACCCTAATGGAGATATGTTTGGAGATTAACAACCTTGAAATCCACTATAATGAGGGAATGAAAGAGCACTTCTATTTCAACAACATTAAAAAAGGATTTGATCATAACACAAATACCAAACAACCCGCGCGAAGCGCGGGCATACCACTAGTTTTTCAATAAAAATGATACTGTAAGAAAATGAGGTTAAACTATTTTGGACAACTTGTTTTGTATACATCCATATATGCAATAAGTTTTATAGGAAATATAACGCTGCAATTAATAGAAAAATTAAACCTTCAAAAGTATATGTTGCCTGCAAATGAAGAAAAACTGTAGTATATACACTAGCGGCCTTGAGGGGAATCATTACAAGCACCAACTTCCAGTCCTCAAAATTTTTTTTTGCATAAATCAGCTTTTTGTAAAAAAATTTGTCTACAAAATTTATATAAGTGACTAATTTTTAGAAAATTACTTGTGGTCTATTGTACCTAGTACTGAGTATATATGATGTATAAAACTATAAAAATAGCAAATTTATGTACACAAACCAGTAGAACAGTAGACATCAATCCACGTAAGCTATTCGTTTTCTCAACTGTATCCCAAACAAATACGACGAAACACAAAAAAAAAGTTTCGAAAGAATAAAAAAGCAAAAAAAAAAAAAAAAAAACTTGCATGGTTACTGGAAAAAGATAGGTGATGTGGGCCGTACGTGGGCCTTATAATTTTACTAAAAACTAAAGTTAAACGCTACAATACCTTTTTTCTGTCTCTTCCTTATCTTTAAAAGTAAAATAAAATAAGAAAAAAAGCCAAAATAAACCTCTCTCTCTCTCTCTCCACTGACATTGGTGAAGGCAGAGAGAAAAAAAAAGACTGTTCATCATCACCATCATCGTCTCTCCCAAGAAAGAACAATGAAAATGAAGAATAAAGGTAAAGTTCACCCCTCTCCACCTCCTCCTACTCAACCTCCACCACCACAACCATCGTCGTCTTCTTCGTCGTCTCAGTATCTCAACGAAGAAGACCACTCTCTCTCCGTCTTGAGACTTCTTCCAGCTACGATTCTGGTTCTAGTTTCCATTCTCTCAGCTGAAGACAGAGAAGTTCTTGCTTACTTGATCACAAGAGGAACCACCACCATTGATTCCAACAACAAGAAGGCAAAGAAGAAGAAGAACAAATCTAGCAAGAACCACAAGCCTCCTGTCTTCGATTGCGAGTGTTTCGATTGTTACACTAACTACTGGCTCCGATGGGACTCCTCTCCGAACCGTGAGCTTATCCACGACATCATCGAGGCCTTTGAGAACCATCATCTCACTAGTAGCGGCGAAGGTTCGGTTTCGAGGAACAAATCTAAAAGAGGTAAGAAGAAAGAGAAACTAGGTCTTCCGGTCGTCGTCGAGGCAGAACCGCCAGTGATTGAAACTGATGTTTTAGAGAGACACGTGTCGTCTCCTGATAACTCGCCGGGGAGATTGAGTGAAGCTGAGGTGGAGGAGCGAGAGACACAGGATGATGAGGAGGTTGTTGAAGAAGAAGAAGAATCGACGGTGGTTTTACCGGCGGCAGCTGCGACTGGGCACAAGGGATTAGCGAGGAAGGTACTACCGGACGTGTTGGGTCTATTCAATTCCAGTTTTTGGAGGCTTTGGAATCCGAACGCGTAATAAAAGTATCGATCCAAAGTTTTATGCTTTTTTCTCACTGTTGCTGTTTTCAGATTAAAAAGGAAATAATCAAATCTTCTTCATGCTTTTTGTTATCTCTTCTCTAGAAAGATAGTATCAATATCACTACTTGGTTATTGTGTAATTGGTTTGAATCAAACAAAATGCAGTTCTTAGCTCTTGTTTTGTTCACTTATCATGTTCATGGAGTTTGTCAAGAATATTTCAAAAAAAAAAAGCTTCAAAGTCTTGTAATTTAGAGTCAAAAGTTTGAGCTAGTCAATTTCAAGCAAGGTCTTTAGTTTCTATCGCCTTTGGTTTGGTGGTGAGACTCTAGTCTCTCTAATCACAGTAACATAAGTTTCTTTTTTTTTTTTTTTTTGCTTAGGAACAAAGTTTGTGGATTAGGTAAACTGGTTGGAAGGGTGGGCCAACAAATATCTTGAAGCCATCCTCATAATCTGAGAGTGTGTCTCATTCTGTCACAGTAGTATATTATAGATAGATTAGATAAAATATTGAGGTAGCAAAAAAATAAGTTAGCTTAGGTTTGCAGTCTTCAATGCCTGACATCATCAATGCATCTAAATAACTCTAGTACTACTTCATTTGGTGCTGTGATCTACTCAGGAACAAAGACTCGGAAACAAAATATTTTTACTCAATCTAGTTAGTATCATAGTTTGTTTTACTTTTCTGTTAATATTACTCTTTTTAGAAATGCATTAAAGCTATCTAATGCGCTTGCCCATTTAGATCTTTCTCCAACTTATAAACATCAACTAAAAGAGAAAGTTTACAAATTAAGCATCGCAGTAGCTTCCTTAATTGTCTTTGTAGCTTACTATTAATGGAGTAGATGTAGCTCCAAATCCGTATACCATAGTTTTTACCAATTTTAATCTGTTATTTGTCAGTTTCACAAGCCTTAAACATCTCTCTTTCTAACACCACTTTCCCACCAGCTTAATCTCTTTGATTCTCATTAGAATATAACCAAGCCCTTGTTCCTTTAGGCCTAAACTTTATGTTTTTACTTCTCAAACCCAACGACATATGTTAGCCCACATAATAGGCCCATATCATGTTCTTTTAATTGGAAAATTATGCTATTCTTGGATACTGCTGGAGACTGCTACTGGTTTGTTAAAAAGGAACACGTGCGTGCGTCCGCCAGAATTTTCTTAACAGTTTTATAATATTATAATATTCAAACATCGACCACTCTTAATGATTATCCCTCTCTTTTTTTTTCTCTTTTTCCTATTCCCTTTGAATGGGTCAAGCAAGCATGGACTAGCAACAGTAAACGGTGAGCTACTTTGGCTTTTTTCTACATGAAATGAATTAATAATTTAATTAGCTGGTAAAATCGGTCTCAAAGTTCAACCTCTGATAAGGATTATCAACCACGTATGCGACTTAGTAAAAATAAATTTGCTCTTCTTCTACAAGAAGTTTGATCATGATTCTCAATGTACATATGAATTAATGATGGATTATTATTGACTTTTATCTTCTCGAAGAAACGTAATAATACACGTAATAACAAGTTATAGCCCACTGATTTACCATCCACGGTATTTATTCACCAAACCAAAAAAAATCGGTAATTTATTCGTCATGCAATTTGTATATGGTATGGATTCAAAGATAGTAGATTTTGATTAGATCAGATAAATACTATAAGATAATATCTAAAAAATAGTTTTTGTCACAAAAATAATTTTTAAGAAAAATGACAAAAATAATCTTTATTAAAAAGTGTAAATTTACATTATATCCCTTGGGTTAATTAGTTAATTTATACTTAGAGTTTAGAGTTACGGGGTGGAGTTTTATGGATGAGGTTTAGAATTAAAACAAAATAAAAAAAATATTAATTTTTGAGAAAAAAATTAATTTAATTATTTTTGTTATTGAAATTATTTTTGTGATAAAAAAATAAAAGGGGTTATTTGAGATATTTACCATTTGATTAATCAAATCGATAAAGATAGTATATATTTATTATAATATATACGGATAATAGTTAGGTAACATGACGTATTGACGTTCACGAATAGAGAAACCCATACAAAAAAAAACGTGAAATACGACGTCATTAAAGATATCGTTCGTGGTGATCTTCCACAATTCATTAGTGACAATTCTATGTTCGTACGTGCAATGTGCATGCATCTAAAGGCACTCTGAAGAGACGATGAAGATACTATATGTGTAACAATTCGTTCTATAGGATCAATGATAGCTCTGTAAGTATCGAACTTAATTTCTCACCCGTAAATTTTAAGTTTTTCTCAAGTAGGTTGTTAATACAAAATCCAAAATTTTACTATTTAATAATTTTTTTACAAGATAAGTTGTTATTAATTGATACAAATTGTCACTAATTAACGTATATATTAATTAGTAACAATTTGTCATGTGGTAAAATTGTTAAATGGTGAAAAATTGAATTCGAAAAACATCAAACGCATCAATAAATTACCGAAAAAAAATTTAAAATTTATAGATAAAGAGTTAAAGTTAGTACCCACCTAAATCTCACAAGGTTTTACAATATGTTACATATTGTTTAGAAAAATACATGCATATATACTTTTATTCTAATTAATACTCGTGAGTCGTGACAAACCAGTAGATCCTCGGAGTGATTAGTCTTTTTTAATTCTTGAGCTAATTGCCTTTCAATGTACAGTATAAGAGTATATATATAAGTATATCTTTGAAGAAATATGGATTAATGGTGGCTATATGATTAGTTTACAGTATAACGTATGTATGTAAGTGCTTAACACTTACGTGTACGACACTGCCCCCTTCTAGTTATGCTTTCACGATTAGCAGCGGGCCGCCTCTTCATCTTTTGACTTCTCAATCTGCCATAACACGAGGCATAAATGTCTATAAAATATAGACTAACACTATAATATGTTTCTTTCACAAAAATATCTTACAACCTATAATACTACCAAACAAACAAAGCAAACATATTCTCCTTCTTTAAAAAGTTTGTGTGTTTTTATAAGTTTTCACAATTAATTAAAGTATATGGAGGGATATAATAATGGATCGTTGTATGCTCAGTTTTTGTCGCTGAAACCACATCAAAGCCTTTCTAAATCTGAGTTAGAACAAAGCAGAGAAGAGGCGTCGAAAGCTGGAGAAGGTTCATCGAGAAGCATGGAGTTGAAAAAGAAGAAGGTGAAGAAACAAAAGTTTGCGTTTCAGACGAGGAGCCAAGTGGATATTCTTGATGATGGTTATCGTTGGAGAAAGTATGGCCAAAAAGCCGTCAAGAACAACAAGTTCCCTAGGTTCTTTATTCATTCCCTCTCTTCATATATATTAGCTTATAGTTACTCTCTCTCTCTTTTTCTTTATATAATATTTGACATAGAATGAAATAAGAGTTAAACTGTACACATATGCTTAAGCCAGTCTCGAACCAACCTCAAATTTATCTACACATCATTCATAACGAGTCTATAGCTTGTTTGTTAACTAGTTTGAACACATGTGTTGCTTAATTCTAGAGCTAGATCAATGATCTATGTTTCTTTGACATCTTTACCGTCAGTTAAGGTTAAAATATTTTGGTGAAAATTATATAATTAAAATGTCCATTTGGAAACAAATTTGATAACTAATCTCTCTTGCAAAATAAATTTCTCAGTGATCAATGTAAGTAGATATCATTCACATCAATTTTTCATTGATGTTAGCTAATCTGCATATAGATTGAATAAAATTATCTTCTTTATTTTCTAGCACATCTACAAACCTGTGCCTAAAATGAATAGCCTTTTGGTTCTTAAAAGTGGATTTACTATCTTGTTTTAATAATGGCTTTTAAATATAAATGTGCAGGAGTTACTATAGGTGCACGTATGTAGGATGCAATGTAAAGAAGCAAGTGCAAAGATTAACAGCGGACCAAGAAGTTGTAGTCACGACCTACGAAGGAGTACACTCTCATCCCATCGAAAAATCTACTGAAAATTTCGAGCATATCCTCACCCAAATGCAAATCTACTCTTCTTTCTAATCTCTTATAGCTTTTGAGCGTATCATTCTCAGAGCTCATGTTGTACATTATACAAATAAAAAGTATAATATGATATTTTCATTGTTTAGAAGAAAAAAAAACATGTCAATTTGGAGACTGTATCCTAATAAGCTTAACAAACTTATTCATATATGAATAATAATAGTCCCTAGACATCTCATAGTCCATAAATACCTTGTAAGCAATCTACTACATGAGATGTGAAATTTTGTGTTTGATGGATGAATGTGATAACCCTACTAGTCATGCATACTCCATTCTCTTATGTCAGCCTTACCTCAAATCTCTTCTTCTCATGATACATACTTATGTTTGCAACGTCAGACCGGACCGGGTGGAACCATTAGGATTCTAATGCATCGACCTGGATTTAGATTCAAAAATTGGACAGAAAACTTCTCAACCCAGCATCGAGTTGCTAAAACAAACAAGAAAGCTTGATCTAACTGTCTCATGGATTTATTATTATTACCATGACACCAACACGGTCTTGAGTTACTACAAAACATTCAAAAAAAACAAGATACTGTAATCTGTTGAGTGTTCCTTCTTGTCTTGGTTCTTTAGACTGGAGCTGATTCGGCTTCCATATACCTACAAATCCTTTCCATAACCTCTCGCCCTTTCACGCTATTCTGCATGAATTTCTCTGCGCACTTCTGCTCAACTTTCTCAGCCATTGAGGCCAGAGCCGACAAGGGTTTGATCCGAATGCTTGTCTCCTGGCTACAAACCGTCCATGCCGATGGATTCTCTGGATGAGGATCATACCTTATCCTCTCCTCCACTTCAATGAACTTTTGGAGACTAATGTTCTTTGTTATGAGCTGAATTAAAACAGGAGGATGAAAACGAGATAGTTAGACGCTTACCAGCTCATACGCTATGTTAAGCTAACCTAAATACTTCTCTATGGTTCTAATATTGAATTCATTTTTGCTAGAACTAATACTTAGACCAAATATCTCATCAACACTACTGCAATATAAGCTAATGTAAACACTCATCTATGTTTTTCTCTGCCTTGTAACTACTATTAAATGCATAGAAGAAGCCGATGATACCTGCATAGAACGTGATTGGCCATCCACAACTGTTGATTCAACACAGTGACAGATGTCCTGTCCCACGATCCGGTGAAGGAACCATGGTCCAGGAGCGTGGATGGTGAGGGCACGAGTGGTGTGGAGTTTCCCAGTCTCAGAGTCAAGCTTTCTGTTCAAGGTGTCGACTTCGAGGATATGAGAAAGGATGCGTTTGTTTTCAGGGTCTGCAAACTTCCTCCAGGAGGCAGCACTGACACGCTCCCACGGGTGCTTGTAGACATGCTCTTGTCTATATGCTTTTACCATCAAGAATCTACAAAAACCAAACAAACAGTAAACTTATATAATGAATACGCAGAGAGGAACGTGACAAGATTAACCAAAACCAAATCAAACCGAAAATCATGAATTAACATAAACAAGATGATCTAGCTGATATAACAGAACGAAGATCCGAATCTGATTACAACGATCAAAGGATTTCACTTTATGATAGTGGGATAAGAGCTTAAGGGCTACACGTAGATCCAACCAAAACAATTAGGTTCAGGGAAAGATTGATTTTTAGCTTTTCAACGAGCAAAGATGAACGAATCGGAGCAATGATTATCGAACCACAGAAACTCCAGTTCCAAATTCAGCTAAGTATCAAACGCAGCTTTGACCGTAACAAACGATAGTGGCAATTTCCAGGAAACATATGAAGAAAGAAACGTACTTACAGTTCGACTCGATGCTAATCGATTGTAAATTTGGGAAGAGATTAAAATACCTAGAGAGATAGAGAAGGTAGGCAATTGAAGATCTTTTGTGAGCGTAGAATTGATAATTCCCAAAAATGGAAAACGTGACGAGAGGAAGCAATGCAATGGCGGTGTCGAGAGCCTTGCGGCTTCTGTGTGTTTTACAGACCACAATGCTTCTCTCTGGTCAACGGTAATGGGCCTTAAAAAGGCCTGTTAAAAACTCCGATATTGGGCTTTTGACTTTTGGTAGTGTTCACTTTTGAGCAAAAGAAAGATTATGCAAAGCATGGATGTCTAAAAAAAGTAATGTGTTTCTCGGAACAAAATTATTTCACAAGACTAGAACGAACAACACCTTTCTTTAGTAAATAAAAAAAAATCTGCTTCAAAGAGATTCAGAAGCTTACAATATTTGCTCTTGTTAGAACTGAATCAGTTGACACACTACACTTGTTGAGTTGTTCTAACTTTTTGAGCCATTTGTGAAAGTAACTTAAAAATACAGGAAATCTTACTACGAGGGCCTCTTGATATTACTGAGTTGAACAAATAGCAGTAACAAGAATACAAGCTGGTTATCTAACCAATAATAAAAAATGAAATCTAGTTATATATGTTTTATACAGTGGTTGAGCTAGCTTGGACTGGCCGTGTGAGAATATCTGTGATGTATCTCCTGATTTCAGGTATAATTTTCATGATAAACATTGGAAACCTGCGAATACAACAAAACATGATTTGAGTTGTAAAAAAGAGGATCATATCTAAAATTTCCACAAAAAAAAAGTAATAATGATTTTGATGGCGTACCATATTTCAGAGCTCAGCTTAGTGTAATGCTCAAGAACGAAGAGAGTGCATGCTCGTCTTAAGGCTGAAGCGTTAAATGTATCTGCTAAGTCATACATTATCTGTATGTTATCCACACAGATGTCCTGCACCAACATTTGTAAACTTCATTTAGTTATTATAAACAGAGATAACAAGTCGCTCACTCTGACTTGCAAAATATATTTTTTTTTACCTGTGCGATTGTGTACTCACAAAGGCGTTTGAGGCCTTCGATAAGATACTGATCAGCTGCTACAAGCAGATCTTGAGCCAAATGTTTTCTGATGTTAATTCTTCCTGTGTATATGAATCTGCACATTTTGTGTGTTTCATGCTTAAGATTCTTTTAACTTATTTTATGGTAATATTTCAAATGTATGATAATAATAGAACCTTACCTCATCATAAGCTCAAACACTTCCCAACTTATATTTGGGATCTCCACGTTTTGGGCGTTGCGTTCCTAAAACCAATACTCAAGTTAGTTGATAGGGTATTATGCATGACAAAATGGATACTGTGATGATGGTAAATTCAGAAGCTTACCTTGTAAAGGCCATCAAACATTGCACGGAATATATCAGAGGAAGCTACCAAGCAGATCTTGTGTGCATAGAATTGTTTTCCTAATATATGCCATGCAAACACTCAGTTAGAAAGTGTCATCCGCAGGTAGAATTAAAAGAGAAACAAAGATGGGATTTTTTGTTATACCATCGATTAAGAATGTGACATCGGACAAAGTAGGGTTGTTCACAAACTCCTCACCCAGAAATACCTTCAGTATTACAATCAACAACAATTCAAGACCACAAATCACAAGTAGTTTTTATACTTGAAAACAAAATTGAAGTTTTCTTACCCGTTGGGTGGGTGAGGAAGGAGCTGAGTCCTCTGGTGCAAAGGATGTAGCTTTTCTAGCTAATTCGAATAATGCTCTTGAACTATATTTCTGCTGCTTAATGCTTGGTAAGTATAGAAGCTCCAACAGAAACTCTACGCCTGCATTAGTAATAGAATAGTTAAAACCAAAAAAAATATAAGGGTTTTGTATAAAAATTCTGTAAAATGAGATTGTTACCATTGTTATCAATGAAAATTAATTTTCCATCTTTCGGGTCACAAAGATGTGCAAGAGCCAAAGCAATTCGCATTTGTATAGTCTTCTCAGTGGTTCTCATCAGATATAATAATTGGTTCAGTACCTGAAAGAAGGGTTTGACATCAGGGGTCTAAAACCAAAGCCATACTTTACTAAGAAACAGTAGGTCTAACAGATATAGGTACTCACAGGTCCATGAATCTTGTTCTCTAGCCTCTTCAGTGTCCTCACTACACAATCCCTAGTCGGCTGCGAAGAGAAGAATATCAATCAGAATTGGGAAATATTATAGTTTCGTTTTGCAAAACTAAGCAGTCAAATGCATACTTGAACGGTGAAGTTGTCATCTTGAAGCCTTTGAATACCTCCAGCCTTGATGAAATCTGCTATGTTTTCCTATTTACGGAAAGAATTATTTAGGTACTCATGGTATTAGGTATAGTTAACAAAAGGTACATCTGTACTGAAAATTATTCGTTGTGAGATTAGTTTACCTCGTTATCTGCAAGGCCATATAAAGCAAAGGCAGCGTTGTGTTGCACAGATCCAGTATTCACATCAAGAAGATTTAGTAGTGATATGATGCCTCCTCTTTGTCCAATGCCAGCTTGATTGTGTGTGTCCTGCAACATTTAAACATTGAGGTTATACCAGGGTATTGAGATATGTCCCAAGCAAAAATAAAACTGCAATTTTTGTTATAATCACATAAAAGGTATTTAACAGCCATAAAGAATCAGACTCCTGAAGCAACAAAGACATTCACATGCTAATTCAAAAACACAAGTACCTGAGCCAAACGACCAAGAGCAAAAGCTGACATTTCCATGACCTGCTCATCTGATGACTGAAGCATCTTAATCAATGGTGTAATGGCACCTCTCTGGGCAATGTGCACCTGCATGATCATGTTGCCAGTTATGTTTGATATAGTCTCCCCAGTTTGCATCCATCTTTTTATATTGTCAAAAGAAACTGAGTTTTGACTGAACATATGTTAAGATTACACTACAACATGTGATGACAGAAACTAGCTCATACCTTGCAATCTGAATCAGGCGAAGCAAATTGACCTATTAGCAATGCTGCTTCTCTCTGCGTCTCTAAACAAGTGGAGCTGTAGCAGATAGCAAAACGTTACTAAACATATTACAAAATTTCAGAAGCAAATATCTATTTTAGCATCAGAAAAAAAAAACAGAATAAGAAAAAATATATGCATACCTAAGTAAACCGATCACTGGTTGTAGGGCACCAGCACGGATAACCTCTTTCTTGATGTCAGGAGATGAGTGGACAAGATTTCCAATCGCCCCAATCTGAAAAAAAAAAAATCATAACATATTAGAAGGAACTAGACAAACCGAACCAACTGCAACCATGTAAAGTAAGGTAAGAACCTACCGCTTCACCATGCATAGAAGGATCTTCTGATTGAAGCATCAATACAAGCGTGGGCAAGGCATTCAACTCCACAATCTATACAATTGCTTTTAACGTAAGAATCATGCCTCTCATAAGCTCAAACAAAACAAAGCATCATAATACCAAAACATACTTGGTTCTTGTTCTCATCATTTCTAAAGGAAACTGTTCGCAAGGCCCCTGCAGCAGCTCTCTGGACTTTAACATCCGGAAAATCTAAAAGCTCAACAAGTGGTGGAATGCCACCTTCAACCCTGAAGAAAGAGTTTTGCAAAATGTGTAAAGTGAAAACACCACAGCCATGGCCAAAACCTTATAAGGCTTATCAAACAACAAACCATACCTTATATTTGTTTTAATCCTTGGATTGTCATGAGCAATATTAGTGATGATATCAGCTGCTCTCCTAATAACAGCGTTAGCTTCCATGCACCCAAGACAAATCCCTCGTCTCTTCAACAACTTCACAGTGGGGACTATAGCCCCAGCATCTACAATAAACTGCTGGTAGCCAGGCTATTCAACAAACAAAACTAACGTTAGTAAACAACTTCAAAACAGAAACGGAGGAGATTCACAACTTCTGATCCACAGTTGAAAGATTGAGTTACCTGAATAGCAGCGATAAGTCCAAGGGAAACAGCACAGTCTTTCTCTAGCTTATGATCGCAAGATTTGGGAACGTTTGCATTGATCGCCAAAGACCAAGGTGATTCTAGATACCTAACCAAAGCAGGGATAGCTCCGTTCTCCACCATCATCTCCACGTTTTCGTCTACACAAACAGATACATAATATAAAACTAATCCAAAGATCAAATCTAGATTTCGCCTACAATGAGCTAAAACAAATCAGTTAACAAGTAGAATTCAAAATCTGCATCAATTGAATCAGATCAAATCAGTTAATCGAGGAGAGACTAAGGACTAGTGTACCGATTTTAGCGAGAGAGGAGATAGCAGCAGCAGCTTCTTTGACAGCTTCACGATCTGAGAAACTGGAGTTTAGAACCTCGACGTGGCGGCGGATCGCGACGACGAGATCTGCTTCTTCGTCTTCGACCTCCGTAATCTGCATGACTATTGACGCCGCCGCCGCATCTGTCTCCCCGGACAGCTTTCGCTTCAAGTTCCTTCCGGCGAGGCGTGTTGTTCGCTGGCGCTTCTGCTGGCTCTCCATCGCTGAGTAGAAGATTCGACGGTGGATTTGAGCTGTGGACTTGAGGTGTTTTCATTTGGAGATCCGTTTGGCTTATAACACCAAGAGCTTGGAGGAGGCGGACTTTTGTGAAAACTGTTTGGAGCCAAAAATACTCCCGCGAGAGGGAAATCAAAACTTTTTCTTTGGACTTCGGCCATTTTTAAGTTATTTAAATTAGAAAAAAAGACTCCTATATAATCTCTTTAATACAATTAAATATATTATGTGGTAGATTTTTCTATGGATTTGTAGTTTACTTTTATATTTTATTCATTTTTTTTGCTTTATAAATTGATTATTTTATTTGTTTTGAAAGATCTCTTTTGATTATATATTAATCTTTGAGTATAATTTACAAAAACAAATTACCAATGTCTCTGATTTTGATTACTGAAAAAATCATGAAATTTACTTTTTGTTGGCCTTGATTTGATGAAATATCAAAAAGCAAAATCGTAAATATATTTTATATTTTTTGGATAGTTAAAAATTTTATTATTTAAATTATTTTTTTTGTTCTAAATCATTTGACGTTTTTAATTTTTATGTAAAATTTATTAGTAATTAATGTTAGATGATCAATGATGTTATGGTTTATATTTTATTACTGGTTAAATTGTGGTTAGGTAAACAATTAATGATGTTTTTATTTATAAAAAATAAAATTAATATTTTTTAATTTATGTACATAATCGTAAAACGTCAAATATAAAGAAAGTGGAGAAAGCAGTTTTAATTGTTTGTAGTTTCAACCATCTAAAAAAATGTTCTCTAGAAAATTATATTTAAAATTATTAACTTGCCTTAATTCCCTCAAAACGTAGATAGAGGTTTAACAAAGAATTCACAATGATCACACTTTGTTATTCTGAATGTATCAATGGCTTTGTGGTAAATTGTGATTTTCTAAACAAAATGCTCTTGTTGAGGATGAACATGCATGCATGAGAGTGAATTGGAAATTAGTAAATACCTATTCATACTATAGTTTAGTGAGAGTGCATGAAGATTACTTTTGATTTTTTCTGAACAAATTGTAAAGTATGCACGTTGTGTGACCATTAATAAAAGTAGACATATCAAGAAGATGCGTACAGTAAATTTTATACGAGTGTCATTTCTTTTGAATAAATTTTTTTTTTTTTCTAATGATTGGAGTTCACGTCTTTGGTATCACAACATCAAGCTTCTTCTTCCCCAGGATCTTGACCCGACCCGTATCCAGATTACAACCGGCAACTACTAGATCTGTCGTAGCTATGAGCACCACCAGCAAAAGCCAAGAGGAGCTCGATTCCATTTTCAAGCAGAAACGGATTGTGCGTTCCACTGTACGCAAATCCCTAAAAGCCATGGACCCTTCCCTCCGAACCCAACAAGGTTCAATCTTTTTTTTCTATATTAGCTTAACTTTTACCCCCAAAAAACATATATATTAATTTCCGGTTATCTTGATTGGGTTTAGATGATGCCATTCAAAACACTGTCCTTGAAGCTCCGTGGTTCAAATCATGTCGGAGATTGTGTGCTTACATTAGTTGCAAGTCTCTCAATGAAGTCGACACTTCTAAACTCCTGTCTAGGATTCTGGAACATCCTGGTACTAATACTACTACTGCTCTTTCATCCCAATCTTTGTTTTTGAGGACTATTTAGAACTTTCACTGTCGAGACAGTAGTAAGAACCAGTTGCTCAAAAAAAAAACGGTAATAAGAACCTTGAGTTCTTATATCTACCAGTCAGAATTGAAAAAAGGATACCCTGGACACTATACTGACTATTTGCGATTAGTGATTGGTTTCATGGCATGTGCCTTACTATTAGGACAAGTGAGATTGCGTCACTCTGTATGTCATTGGTTACCACTTTCAATCAAGTATCTTAGCTTCCTCAATACAATTTGCTCGTATCTCTATCATATGAATATGTTAAATAAGTTTCAGAAACCAAGAACAAACCCAAAGAACATTTAATGTGTGAAGAACACATCGATCTATGTCATTTCCTCTCGGTATTGCTAGGCACTTTCTTGCTCAGAGTTTGGTTTTGTATGGATTTCTTCTAAGACTTCTGCGGTGTTAATATGCTCAGTTTTTTTTTTCTTGTTCAGATCCAAATACAGTTGCACAGAAAAAGCTATATGTCCCTTGGGTAGAGGATAAGAACAGTAACATGCGTATGCTGCACATATCTCACATGGATGACCTCATTGCAAACTCTATGAACATTTTGGAACCAGCTCCAGTTGATGCTCAAGGGAATGAGCGTGAAGATGGTACTGCCCTTTCTTTTCTATGCTCCCACTAGTAGAAGCTTCACATTATAAGTATTATATTGCAGGCTAGAAATGACACTTTGTTTTCTTATGGATAGTGTTACAAGCAGATGAACCGATGGATCTATTCATCTTGCCAGGTATAGAGAAACCGTTTAGTTTCCATGTTTTCTATCTCTTTAGTCTCAGTATCTGATCAGCTTTTCTTCCGAAACCTTGTGGTCAGGGCTTGCGTTTGATAGATGTGGGCGACGTTTAGGCCGCGGGGGTGGGTAAGTTTCTATTGACCCCAAGTTTTTTTTTCATCATAGTGCTATAGATTCTTATATAAGTCTATCACATTTCCATTTCTTCAAGCTAATAACATGAAGGTGTTAAGATATTCTTGTTGTGTTACTTCAGAGAGATACGTCTGAGTTTTTACTTCTTCTCTTACCTTTTGTCCAAACTCAAAAGCTTTACATCCCAAAGGGATATAGTGTACGCTTGCAGTAGAAGTGCATTTGTCTGTTTTCATGCTCTAACACAACTTATGTATATGGATAATGAATCTGTGAAAAAGCTACTACGACACTTTCTTGAAGAGATACCAGGACCGAGCAAAGGAGAAGGGCTGGAGCAATCCACTCAAGGGTATGGAAACCAAATTGATATTACAGAATGTTCTCAGTAGAGAAAAATAAGCTAATCACTAGTGGTTGTTGTTCTTTTCTATTGCAGTTGCATTGTCATATTCATCTCAGATTCTTGAGGACGAAAGTATTCCTGTAACACCTAATGATGTTCTGATCGATGCCCTTGTGACACCTTCTGGTGTGGTTCCCATTAGTCCTCGTGCTATCGAGAGGTATGCTACAAAATGTTTAAGCTTTCCCTGAGATCTTGTTCTGGCTATATCGTGTGATTCTCTCTGTTCCTAGAATGTGAGCTCAGGAGCTTTTGTCTGGAGATGAAGCTCAGATCACTCTGTTCGTTGGCGTTTGAAGCTGCATCTGATATTTGCCAGTTAAAGTTTTTACTAAACTCTAGTCGAATGTTTTTGAATAATGAGATATGAAAGACGTAAAAACCATGATTGTTTAATGGTCGCTTCTTACCGTTCACTCCAGATCTTCTGTATAAGAAGCTTTTCTAATTCACAAAACAATTTCATATCTTCATCGAACAACATGAACAAACAAGCCTATATCGAAACAAACAAAAAGCTATAGCCAGTGCGAAATGGATCAACATTTCAGATTCAAAACTAAGAAAACAAGAGGCAAGTTCTTGTTTGTCACATCGATCAGGTTCTCTTTATGAACTTTGTTCATGGATATCGATGTGTACTCAAATCTTTATTCAACGTAAGAACACAATACCGAAAATATCAAAGTTTTCTTGTCAATTTAATGCATTACAAACCATACACATAAGAGTGTTTAAGTTTTCCTTTCTATGATGGAAAAACAAAAGTAGGAAGGAGAACTAGGAGGAGCAAGAGAGCATGCAGACGCCTGGCCTATAAGCCCAGGCTGGAGGCAAC
>CAJHQP010010711.1:0-17679 GCA_905132765.1 Moricandia arvensis
TTAATCCAGACGGGGAGGGCTTGATATCTCATGGGTCGGACTGGCCTACGTCCACGGGAAATTCTCACACCTATTGTGACCTTTTTGGTATTTGTTTCGTCCTTACCCGTTCATGTAGCGCTCACGGACCTTGGTAGACGTCCGGGAATTGGTTCATCTTGGACTTAGGCCACCATTATATGATTATTTTCTGGTCATGTTCCTGTGTTTGATTTGTTGTCTGTGTTGTTCGAGACCAGTATAGGACTCTAGAATCATAGGTTTTTGCGAGTGTAGTTACACAATAAGCCTTCGAGTAACTGGTATGAAGAGCGGAGGACCGAGTATTCGTCCGAGTCAGCATGCACACGTGCTTTTAAAATGTTTTAATGCCACAGATCAATATGAGAGTCACATATATATACTATTAGAGAGGAATAAATTATTAGAAAGAAACAAAACAAGAGGGCCGATACCCCGCTTCCGTATTAAGGTTTAATAGGAATAGTACTTCCCTTTTATTGTGTTGCAGTTTAGCTAATGCACATTAGAGGAAGATGGGTTAGGGACTAGTGCTTCTGACAGCGTCCACCGAGGATCTCGCGGTATTCCAGATATGTTTTATTTTTAGGAGATAATTTGGAATTCGGTAGGTTGATTGTAGGAATGTTCTAGGGATATGATAAAAAAGTCATCTCCTAAACGCCACGTAGGACAAGGTTCTTTTCATGCTCATACTGGGACCGCATAACAAAAATAGGAATAGAAGAGTTGACACAATATATTGTATAACGGTTCAGTTATGTCCAGAGGCATTAGCCCTTGTTTCTCAAAGAATCAATAAACATTTCTGTGTATAGAGTACCTCACGAGGACCGCAAATGTTACCAGAGCATAATCCAACAGCACGACCACATCAATTAAACGTGCCACATACAAGAACCACACATGATCAAGGAGCAGAAACGCCTTGATGCTTTTACATGACGTGATGACTAAGCGTACAGTAACCAGGCCCCAATATTCCTACTCCATAAGTTTCCAAGCTGTTAGCCCACCATGAAGAACATTGGATCCTACAAGTACAAGGGAGGATCAGATCCTATTGAAGCCGACAAGTGGATTACTATGATGGAGAAGAATTTTGAAACCATTGGAGTGTCCGGAAGGAATATTAGAAACATGATCGCCGTGTACTATTTGGAAGGCGACGCAACAGGATGGTGGGACAGCATAGACAAGCAGCATGGACATACCATCACATTGTTCCCATCTTTCAAGAGAGATTTTGAGAGGAAGTACTTTCCTCCAGAAGCAAAGAATCGGTTGGAGCGCTAGTTCATGAACCTAGTTCAAGGGCAGATAGGCCAGTAAGGAGTTATGAGTCTGAGTTTACAAGGTTGAGGCGACATGTTTTTGATGGGCGTGAAGATGAAGCAACTATGATTTGTAATTTATGTAAGAACCGAAGCTGGAGCTTGGAAGTCGATTAGCTGAAGCAACTTTAGGAGCTTATCTGATATGGTGGAAAAGGTTGTTAATGTTGAGACTGTATTAGAGGCTGAAAGAAAAACCATACCACATTTTGGAGGACACACCAAATTCAACCATGGAGAAAGGCCAAATTACAAAAAGGGTCCAAGATTTAACAAAGCAAAGGGCGAGGATCTAGAGGCCAGGGCAATTATCAGAGTAACTCTAGTGTATGTTACATATGTGGTTAACCGGGACACATTTCAAGGTTTTGTCCAACAACCAACGAATAACCAGCACGGTTATCTACAGTTATGGTTGGAAGATGTCACTTTGTTTCTCCTGCGGCAGGAAGGGTCATTATGCTTCATCATGTCCAAAAAGGCCAATCTCTGCGACCCTTCTTGCGATTCGATCCGGTCCTAGCCGTCCAGAAATTGAGCCAGCACCAAAGCAAGCAAAACCTAGGTGGTAGTGTATATATTCCTTAGGCTGTAGAAAACCCAGAAATGCATGACCGTCAAGCAGTCCCATCACAGGTACTATGGGTGCTTAATCTACTCTTTTATTTCATGGAATTAATTGTTGGGAATTTAGTTAGTATTCTGGCTAGGTATGTATTGCTTGATCGCTAGGTTGTGCGTTAGAAATATTTCGATTATGATTGATGGTTGTGCGAATTTTGATATTAAGATATTGTTGATTGAGCTACCTATAGCAGAAACCTTACATTTTTCTTGTAAAACCCCACACATGTATTGTCCGACTTGGGGGCAACACATATTTTTGTGACCCTTGAAGTAGCTGCCCAGTTTGGATTTTTTGTGTGGTTGCATAGTGTTAACGTGGCAGTCTTGACCCCTGCAGACCGAACCCTTCAAGCAAATCAGTGTATCAAAAACGTTTACATTGGTCATTCAAGGAAAATAATTTGTGGCAGATTTTTTGTTGTGCCTTTCGAAAGGTACAAGGTAATCCTTGGAATGGAATGATTGTCAAGCTACGGAGTTTAGATTGACTGTGGAAAGGGAAGGTTATTGTTTGGCAGAGGTATACGACCAGAGATGGTATACTATGGATTCAGTCCTAGCATGACCGTGTCACTAGTAGCAGCATTGAGAATACAAGATTTGCTTCAAGACGGGGAAGTGTATTGGTAAATTTATCAGTTAGTGGAGAGCCACTAATGATGAAAGTTAAGGTCGAAGACATAGAAGTTGTCAAGGAGTTTGAGGATATATTTGTGCCACTAAAGGAATTACCTTCACCTCAGAGTAATCCCTTTACTATTACTTTGGATACTGAAGGAAAACCTATAGCTAAGGCACCGTATCGGATGGCACCTGCAGATTTGGCTGAGCTGAAGTAACAATTCCAAGATCTATTGGAAAAGGGATTCATCCGATCAAGTTCTTTCACCTTGTGAGGCTCATGTACTATTTGTGCAAACGAAAGATGAAGCAAGCAGGTGTGCATCGATTACTCGACGGTATCAACAACACTCACTATATACGACAAGTATCCTCTTCCGAGGACTAATGAGTGTTTTGGACAACTCAAGGGAGCTAGTTCGGGTTTTCGAATATTGATTTGGCATCAGCGTATCACCAAATTCCTATTGCCAAGTCAGACATTATGAAGATGGCATTTCAGACGAGGTTATGGGCAGTATGAGTACGTGGATATGTCATTTTGTCTCACAAACGCCCCGCAGATTTTATGCGTTTATGAATGATTTTTTCACTGACTACCTCGACAAGTTCGAGATCATTTTCATTTGATGACAGTCCGGTGTACTCGAGAAAAATGGAGTAGCTCAAAGAGCATCTGAGACTGGTTATGGAGAGGTTACGAAATCAGAAGCTATTTGCGAAGTTCAGCAAATGCTCGTTTGGAAGAGAGATATATGATTTCTGGGTCACATAGTTATCAGGAGAGGGTGTGGCTGCTGATCCACAAAAGGTCCAAGCGATACGGGAATGGCCTTGACCTACCACTGTGACGGGTGAGGATTTTTCTTGGACTTGTGGGCTATTATCGGAAGTTTGTTAAGGACTTTCCTCCATTGAAAATCCTTTAACTAAACTTAGCGGTAAAGGAGTTCCTTTCATATGGGTGGAAAAAAAACGAGAAGGCCATTCAAAAGTGAAGGACGCACTGACAACAACACCTATATTAGCTTTGCCCGAACAACGGTAAACTTTACACGGTATACACGGATGCTCTTCACGAGTTGGTCTACGTTGTGTGCAAATGCAAGATGGAGAGTTATTGCATATGCTTCACGATAACTACGGAAGCAAGAAGATAACTACAGTACACATGACTTGAGTCAGCGGCCGTGGTGTTCGCTTTATGAATTTGGAGCATCTTACTTGTACGGAGAAGATGTGGAGTTATACACATACCACTGAGGTCTTAAATACCTTTTCACTCATCCAGAAATCAAACCTGCATCAGCATAGGGTGTATGGAGTTTGTGGAGACTACGACATAAAGATTCGCTACCATCGTGGAAAAGCGAATGTTGTTGCGGATGCTTTTAGTCGAAGGAAGCCGGACGCAGATTTCGGAGAAAGAAGTGGAGCTGTTGAACCAGGAGTTGAAACAAATGAATTTAGTCATTTTGGAGGGCAAAACAAGCGAGCCATTGGGACTTCAAGAAGTGAACCAGGCCAGCTTGTAACAGAGAATTCGAGAAGAACAAGTTAAGGATGAGAAGCTATTGAAGATCACTGAGGAACTTAGAGGACAAGCCAGACCAAATAATGCTCGTGATACTACTGGCAGAGGATGGAACTTTGCTAATTAATGGAAGAATCACAGTCCCAAAAGGACAAGGGCTGAGAGATGAGATACTAAGGATCACACACCATTCTTTACTTAGTATCCATCTGGAAGTTCGAAGATGTACTGGAGACGTCAGAAGATGCTATCATTGGCCTGGCATGAAGAGATCAGTTAGCGCAATGGATTGCACAGTGTGCAACTTGTCAACAAGTTAAAGTCTAGCATCAAGTTCCATGAGGATTGTTGCAGAGTCTTCTGATACCTCAATGGAGATGGGACTCAGTTTCCATGCATTTCATCACTGGATTACCCACTGCTCCAGGTAGATCGAACAACTCTATCTGGGTGATTGTGGATAGGTTAACCAAGGTCACACACTTGCTGCCTATGCGGGATACAGATAAAGTTGAAGTATTGGTCGAACTGTACATCAACCAAATCATGAAGTTACATGGAGTACCCTCAACGTCCTCAGATCGTGACCCTAGGTTCACGACATCATTTTGGTAAGGACTACAAGAAGCTTGGGAAATAAACTGTTCAGAAGCACGACATTCCACTCAGAAACTGATGAAGAAATGGAGAGAACCATCCGGACCATCGACGGACATGGTTCAGATGTATTCTAGATTAGGTTGGAAACTGGAGAAGCACCTCCTACCGCGTGGTCGAGTTCTCTTATAACAACAGTCATCATTCGAGTATAGGGATGTCACCTTATGAAGCACTGTACAGAAGGCCATGCAAAAACCTATGTTTGGAAAGAAGTGGGAGAAAGAAGAATGTTTGGATCACCATTAGCATTCAGGAGACCACTGATTAATCTGGAGACGATTCGATACAACATTAGAAAGGTTCAGGACCGTCAAAAGAAGTATGCCAATCAGTCAATAAGAGAGGTAACATTTGATATAGGAGATTGGGTCTATTTAAAGGTTAATGCACAAAAGGGGAAGACAGATTGGCAAGGTCGGGAAACTCGCGGTCAGGTTCATTGATCCGTACAAGATCATCTTGAAATTGGTGAGGTAGCTTATCGATTGGATCTACCTGAGATATGCATCTACATCGCGTATTCCATGTTTCAATGCTTCAGAAACATATACGAGATCCAAGTGCTGCTGAGCCCGAGAGAATTAAGGAGCTAAGGACAATCTTACCTATCCAGAGACCAATCCGACTGGTACAAAGGCGTACTCAGAAACTAAAGAATCGTGAGATGCTTAAGTACAAGTATTTTTGGGGAAGATAAACATGATTCATGTCACTTGGGAGGCATGAAGAAAGATTTAAGGGCGACTAACCCGGAGTTTTTTTAACATGATGTTGTGTTCGAGGAAAGCACGCCCTGAGAACCAGAGAATTCGATGATGAATTATGTAAGGGGGGAAGAATGTAGAAACCCTTTAAAAATGGTTAAATCGAGATGTTGGAATTTGGAGCAATGTTTTGGAATCAACAGTATGATGAGAAATGTTAACTTTAGATTACATAAAACTTGACATGCTTCGAAGAAAATGGAATATATGCTCCAGTCTATTTGGTGGTCGAGTCGCTGGCGATAAGATCGATCGAGAAAGTTTCAAAGTTGAGGTGGTCAGTAAAATTAAAGAATCGATCGTGTATGAACCATGCAGTCTAATATGCCACTGCAACCATGGTTAGACAATGTGATACACTGATCAGAAAGGACGTTTTGGAAGCACGACGTTTTTGGAAGCACAACATTTTAGAAGCCACGACGTTTTTGGAACCTTCATATTAGTAAAATTTTATTTTGGCATACATAATTAAGTTGAATTCAGGAAAATGATTAAGCAGGATGGGAAGTAAGCACGACGACATCGAAGCTAGACGAGAAACCCAAACTTAGCTTAAAAACCTTAATTTCAGTATTATGTAATTTTTCGGGAAGCCAGAGGCTCCAGAAATATTTTACGTCAAGTCAGAACTTCATTTGAAGTTTCTTAAAAATATCCAGCGCATCAGAACGACCTAACATTTTGATTGCCTTGAGGGTTGAAAATTACTGGAGGGTTGAATATAAGACGATATGGACAGAGAAGCACGCAGTGGCTTGATGTATGTGTTTTAGGAAGTGGGTGGCAAATTCCTGGCATGGTATGTTGGCAAGGGAAGCGCGAGGTGTTGCAGTATATTGCAATTGTAACATGCAAGTAACATGTGCAGAAAGAGGTGGATGACCAAGCAAGTTGGGTGTCCGTTGCATGCGCACCGGCGCCATGCGGATAGACACACGGCGAGCTCCACACGCTGAATCTGATTTGGCTGCTGGTTCCTATAAATAGGCACACACACCCTCTTCATTTCAACGCATCAGAAACTTCACACCTACTTAAAAGTGCAGAGAAAAAGGAAAAAAATAAAGTTAGAGAAATTGATTGTTTTCGAACGTCGCCAGTTTTTGAGAGTTTTTCGAGAACAATTTAATCTGCCAGTTTTGGGTTGATATCTAGAGAAGGTCCTGCTCGAGTGAAAATCAGCCTTAAGTGAGTCAAACATAAAGAACTTCGGAAAGTGTTCGGATCGGCAGAAGACGAACACGGGGTCAAGGCCACGTTCAACCAAAGAACTATGAGGTTATATCAATTGATTGCTGAGTTTTTTTCATGCAGGATCCCGTTACTTGAAGTTAGATCATGACAGGAGGCCGGGTCTAACTACTAAATATTTTTGATTAGTTAATAGTTGAGGTTAATAAATTTTACATGATTGATTGAGTTGATATCATGCTTAGTAATTGCTTGAGAATGTAGTAGCATCGCTAAATGGTTAGGTTGATTGGTTAGTTAGCGAATGCTGAATGCTTATGATAATATCGCTAAGTGTGGATATATAGGTATTCTGGAATTATTCCTTATGCTAGATTCTGGATGTGTTTGATTGTGTTAGTAGTGATTAATACTAGGAACCTTGTGTTATTTTCCCCGGTTTAGTATAATCATATATTGGCAATATAGCATTTGTGTAACCCACAATGCTAGGCATATTAGGGTTGAGTTAATGTTCCTTCGGACCTCATTCAGCGGATTCAAGCAAACCACTTATTCGCTGGATCGGTGAAGACATAGAGAGGTAGGCTCGTTCATGGCCTAGGGTTGAGTGTTACACGACGGTGTACCATGGTCGACAGCTGACCTGAATGACTGTGTAGGTGTCGTGCGGCACATGACTCCGATGGACTATGGACCCGTGTAGGCTTCAGAGTGAAAGTTCTTCTATCTCGAGCCTCTGTGTTTAGCGGAGACTTAGAATATATTGCTGCGGTACATATGTTAGGAGGAACCTAATGTCACCAGGGTCCCAACCTAGGTATATATCATATAGTGTAGGAAAGGCCATTGGCTAAACCGCTAGTGTTTAAGTTACAAGTTTTTTAGCGATTATCTTTTAGTATGCCCGTCATAATAATATCTTGCTACTTATTATAATTTGCGGCGTATTTCTGAATTTGCTTATATAAGTTATCAATGGATTTGTGTCTCTTATTATTTTATTGCCTAGGTGAACCTCTCGCTTTATATTAGTTGGGAGGAATAGCAAGAGGTTGTATTTAGTTAGTTTGAGGGATTCGTAAACTCGCTGTCGTAATGCTAGATTACTCACCCTCATTCGTTGTTGTTTTCAGGTGACCATCTATATCGAGTCACAGCCTTAGAGGTCACGGAAGCTAGGGCCGGCTGGTCGTAGTTTGCATCTTTTTGGCTTAGAAGTTTTCTTTATTGACTATATAGTATGATACTAATTTGCTCTTCTTGGCATGCCTCACCACTTGTATATTCATGTTGATGTGGTCGCAACCGGAGACGAGTAATATATAAGAAATTTTGATAGACACGTGATGTCGTGTGTGTGTGGAGACTGCGTGGTCGTTCAGTATTACGCTTGTCAACGCTAACACACAACGTCACATATTCGGCGTACGGACTTGAGAGAGCCTTATATGCATTTAATCTGAGGGGTTGTGTTAGTGGTCGACTGGCCTCAGTCACCCGACATTGAGCACCCTGTTGTGACCTTCAGGCCGCAGTTCGTTCCTACACCGTTCAGGGTGTAGCGCTCCTGGACCCGTTGGTAGACGGTCTGTCCGTCGTTTATGTTCTTGTTTTATCATCTGGCCGTGGTTTAACTTATACCTAGAACGGCGGTTCATGGAGTGTTGCAGACGTGGCCCCAGAAGTCGCTACAAATTACATAATTGTCCCTTGTTGACTTAATACCTAGTCTTTTATAGTTTTCTAAGCTGATTGTTGAAGGCTACGCTTTCTACCATTATTTTTAATAGTTTTAGGATTATGAGAGAAAAATAGACTCCTTTAAGAGGTCCCCTTTTGAACTCATTTTGGTTTTTGTCTTTGATTTAGTGTATATTCATATTTATTTTTTCTATGATTATGCTTGTACTCAATCATAGTCTGTGTAGATCCCCCTGCATAAATTTATGAATTTTATTAGGGTTTTGAATAAAATTATGAATTATAGAATTGTATATGGTGATTTATTGTATCTTAGAGCATGATTGTTCTATTATTTCTATGTTTCTAGAGTAATTAATTAGAAACACTGATACAGTAGGATATCAGTTCAGGCGCACGCGTGAGCATAGTCTATTACCTGAACTGAATCCTGCTGAGTTAGGTTGTTAGGTCGCATGCAAATGTCTGGCTTAGTTAACCTAGTGGACAATATCAAATTAGGATGTTAATTCTTGCCTAAGGAAGCATCGAGCTATAGTAACTCTAGAGCATCGATCGTGCTCGCTCCTTGGTCACAACACGATAGCTGGAACATAGGGACTTAATCATTTGATTATAACTGGCCTGTGAGAGCTGGATTACTTCTTATTGAATTCATGTTCAAGGATCAAACCCCGTAGCATCTACAAATTAGAATTCTGATAACCTTATTGAAACCCCAAATCTAGCACCCCTTATTCCAACGTTTACACTTCGATTGACTTTCCTCTTATTTACTTCCTAGCTTAATCTGACAACCTTAAGTCTATTTTGTGAAATATCGGGTCTTTTGTGGATGATCCTATCTCTTATTTGAGAGAGTTTCTCCAAGTGTAATTGAGTATATCAAATTTAGCGTAGTTGTCGGAACTCTAGTCACCATTAGACTAGGTGTAGGGATTTCTTCTTTTTTATTTCCTAGTAGAATAATTTTTATTATCTTTCTTGTGTTTAGGGTACATTACTTTCCAGTGCCATGACCAACAATGAGAAGGGGTTTCTTGGGTTCTTAAAAGGAAAGCAGCTTCTGATTCAACGCACAACAGTAAGTCTACGAGGGAACTATCAATCCGAACACACCCTCCAAGCCAGGCAGCGATCAAGACAGCGTAGAAAACCAAGTATTGATCGAAACCAACACCTCGTTTTCGATTGACATTATTTGTGAGAAGACAAATAAGGTCAAAGTACTCATACTTAGTTTTGATGAGAATGATGATCTTACGAAGAAGGTCGCACTCGCAACAGTGCAGGATAATTGATTCATGCACATGGTGTTGTAATCCTTGATGTTGATTTGTTGTTTAGATGATGAATGATTTGATCTGAGCCGTGAATGGTATAGATTAGGTAGGGCAAGACCGCCTTTCATGGTCTTCTCACCAAGATCCCAAAAATTACATCAAAAAACTTGAGGATCTAGTCTCAGGAGCGAGCAGCATGAAGTATCCTAAACACTACATACTCTGCAAATTTCCAACTCTCTCTTTGGGGACGCATTTAGCTAGTTCAGTCATATGCAGCAGATCTCTAACCAGTTGAGAGGACATTGAAAGAGCCTTCCTCTACGAATTTTCTCGATGAAGCTGGAGAAACTCTAGAAAGGGAGATCAATGATAGTGACAAGCTTGTTTCAAGGTTGGCAGATAAAAGATGGACAGAACTGATTCAAGACAGCTGGTACGACTACATTATGCAAAGAGTGATGAACAACATGTATCTAGAGAGCTAAGCGCGGAGCAACGAAGCTTAATATTTGTGATCCAAACTCAGTGTTGAGTCTCGATTACAGCACCTACCCTGTTGGTCGATCAGGAGCACCCTCTTTAAATCTTAGGATCATAGTTGTCCTCACGACATTGCAGACTCGACACTGAAGCTTGGTCGGTCAACAGTCCCTTAAGAGATCGAGGAGTCAAGTTTATCTTGCCCTATATATGAGCAGAGAAATCACCATGGAAGATTTTTTGGATCTAGAGGATGAAAGAGCAGCCTGAAAAAATTGGGTCTGAACTTGAAACTAAAGCTTGACATCGATCTGCACCATAAAGGAAAAGATCTGGAGACTTCACTAAATGATTAGGCATCGACCGACACCACTCACTTGATATCGACCGCAAATCATTGTTGGACGAGCCGTCGTGTTGCATAATTGAGCTGGAGTTGTCCCCATACATCTGAGACCACTTATATATACAGAAGAAGCTGGTTGTTTTCACAAAAGAGTAAAGAAGAACATGACCCTGTGAATTTTGTTGTTCCACACGCTCTTTCTGAAGTTGGGATTGCCTACCCCACCAGATAGAAGTGTGCATTTATGTTCTTACATTGGATTATTTGATGATCCTTTGCACGCAATATATCTTAGAGAGGGGTTAGATATAAAAGCAATATCAACCGAGCGGCGATCGGTAGTAGTATCGATCGACACTACCACTTCATTGTGGATCGAACACCCGTCGCGTATCAAAGCACGAGGAAGGTGAAGTGTGTCTAATCTTTTTTTATAGAGGCACCTCATCGAAATCAGACCAAGTCTGGGGGGGGGGGGGGGGGGGGGGGAAGAAGAGTACGAATTGGAAGAAGAGGAAAAAGGACCATGGGCGGTTTCTTCAGTTGTCATTGATTCCTTACTTCTTCCAGGATTGGTGTCAGAAAATAGAGAGTGCGCAGCCAGATGCTTCTCACGGCCTTTTGAAAAGATTTCGGGCATTATTTATTGCTGAGATGATAGACAAAAGAGAAAAGTTCCTATGAAGGCTTTCAAAAAAGTGTGATGAAGCTCAAGAGAGTAGACATTGAGACTGTTTTGGAGCAAGTTCTTGTTCTCATCTATACACATATGATTCTAGTAAGTCAAGCTAACGACTGAACACAAGCGCTTGAGTGGGAGGCCACCCATTGTTAGGTAATTTTAACTTTGTTTTATTTTTCATTATTATTGGATTTATCGTGTTGATTTTATTTCAGGTAAAAAAAAAAGAGACGAGTTAAGCACCAACAACGACCGACACCAGAGCAATGTAGGTCGACACCCCCTTCTACATGAGCACCGATCGACACTTGTTCAGTGCCGATCGACGCTCTCTCCGTTCTCAGGTAGGAACTCGACTTCTTTAACTTTATTTTACTTATTATCTAACAACTTTGTATCATCATTCTTAGATTTACTGATTAGAGAGTGTACTGGATGGAAAAAAACATGGACAAGAAACTAATCAAACATGTAGTTATAATTATGTTTTTAATTACATGAGGCACTTAGTCGTTAGGTGACGGCATTTTTATATGGCCGGTTCGCCAATGACTATTTAGTTAAATAATTGATGTAACTGTCGAAATGTAGCCACATTTTATCATGTATTTTTTATAAAAAAAATTATGTAGCATGTGTTTATAAGCTGTCGACATGTGTTTATAAGCTGTCGACATAATAAATTAATGTAATCCTAATTAAAACATCATGCTGGCAGTACCAAACCGGATTAGAATTAACAAACCTTCCAATTATTTGTTTAAACTTCAATCAAACTATATTGAGGCATTTTTGTTTTAGTTTTCTTTTTAAAATTTAAATGCTGTTACCAATATAAGGGAAAATTGTATTTTTTTGTCTAAAAAAGGATATTGTCCAATTAGGCTAATTTCAAATTTGTACCGTTTTTGCCTATAATACCATTTCTAATTATGAAAAAATGGAATAAATAGTTTAATAGACCAAAAAATTAAGAAATATAGAACTAAATATAGAAGTATTTTATTTGGTTCTAAAATGTTTAAATACAAAATTTTAGATTTTGTTCTACGAACTGCAAAATTTACATTCTGCAAAATAGAAATGAGTTCTATTTTTTTCATTAATTCTACGAAGATTAGAATAGAGATTTACGTATATAAAAATAATCTAAAAATATTTGGATACACATTATGTGATTTTCCATCACTCTAAAAACGTAAAATGCTTAATCTACACATTACTAAAAATCTAAACATGTAGAAATCACGTTCAACTATATTAATTTATTCTACATATATTAGAATGCAGCTTTCTACGGATAAGTGTAAAAAATTCTGAAAATATGAGAATAAAGTATTTGAAAATATTCTCTTTCTATATTTGAAAAATCGAATTTTTGCATAATATTACAATTTCAAATTTATAATGAGTTTATTATTATATTATCGAAAATATATTATTATATTATCGACACAAAATTTTGAATGATTTTAACTTCAAATTTATACTATCAAAAATATATTATGATTATTTTATAATTGTAAATATATTATAATTGTTTTATAATAGTAAATATTAAAATTATTTGATAATTTTAAATATATTATAACTATTATATAGTTTTTAAATGTATTATAACTATTTGATAATTGTAAATATGTTATAATTCTTTTATAATTGTAAATATATTTAAATATTTTATAATTGTAACTATATTATAACTATTTATAATTGTAAATATATTATAACTATTCATAATTGTAAATTATATTATAATATTTTATAGTGTAATTTTGAATTTATAAATGATTTAAGGACATATTGGCTTTTTTAAAAAATAATTAACATAATGAGATAATTAGTAGTTGAGATTAGCTTAAAAGGACAATATACCTGTTTTTTTGGTCTAAAAAAACTAATTTTCTCCAAATATAATTTTATTATTCCACTCCATAACTGATATTTATGTCAGCATCAGAAAAGTTTCCAGAACTATTTGTACCACGGTTATGATGAACGGTGTTACTACATGAAACTACGATGAATAATTTTACCTTCATAACATTAAAAATCTTTGTTTACTTGTCCCTATTAACATAAAGTTTGCATTTTCTGGAGATGAAACCCTAAATATACTAAAGAAACACTGGTCACCACTAAAGCTTCCACAATTAATATATATAAGATAATTTGGATCATACGATTTACAGTCTTTTTCCACACCCAACTATATTCGGATCGCTTTGGTGATTTGATTCCCTTTTAAAATTAATTATATGTAATAACTTAAACTATTGATCGTTGACTAGATTATGACCGTTTATCACTATCTCACCTTATTCAATATTACCATTCCAATTTGATGCTTTCTTTTCTTTAAATGTTTTTTTGGGAAGACGACCTATTTCCACACCATAAGTAAAAATGTACACTATCTTTCAACTTCGTCCTAATTGCAACCCGTTTAAATATAACAACCTATTTCCACCACACGATAAAAGTGTTGAAACCCGTTTCCACTCAAACTTAAAAGATGAACTAATATCGACATTTAGTGGTTTAATGTTGGTTAGTGTTCTCTATTTTAAACTTAACCAATGAGTAACCTAAGTAAACCCATAACGACCCGATTATGACCAGATTAGAGAATCTAAACCGGATTAAGTCTACCTAATATGACCCGATTATGACCGGATTCGACAGCTCTCTCTCTCTCTCTCTCTCTCTCTCTCTCTCTCTCTCTCTCTCTCTCTCTCTCTCTCTCTCTCTCTCTTCTCTCTCTCTGTCGCTATGTCTCTCTGTTTCTCTATCTCTCTTTCTCTCTGGCTAACTTTGTGTCTCTCTGTTTTTCAGGAAATCGGCTATGGAGTCATGGAATAATGTGAATGTTGAGTGGAATGATGTACCTGATTTCGACCCGGGGACTCCCAATTCTCCTGATTTTGACTCTGATGGTGAAGATCGAAAGAGAGTGTAACGACTACAACATTGAGAAAGAAGCCTTGAACTTTGTTGATGAACCTCCAGTGAAGCATAACTTGTATCCAGAGACAGATGATGATGAAGAGGGGGAAGAAATTCAAAAAACTATCGACAGGCGCAATGATATAAGGAGAGGCAATGGGGAGTTGTATGTAGGGCAAGTGTTCATAAGTGGAATTGCATTTAAGGAAGCAGTGCTCGACTATGCTCTGAAAACGGGTCGGAACATCAAGCAAAATCGATACGACAAGACAAAGATTGCATTTGTATGTGAAGGCAAAGGTTGCTCTTGGCGCATATACTGCTCATCCTCAGGAAAGTCTCCCAACAAATGGCAGGTGAAGATATTGAAGAAGGATCATACATGTGTTCCGACAGGTACATGTGAGATACTCAAAGTTCCACAAATAGCTCGCTTGTTTGTTGACAAGATCAGAGAAGAACCAGATTATTTCATGCCCATGAAGATTGAGGAGCTGGTTATGGAGAAATGGAAGCTCAGTGTTAGTAGGCCGCAATGACAAGCATGCTAGGAACAAAGCGCTTAGATGGATTGAAAGAGAGTATGATGAGCAGTTTGGACGGCTAAGAGATTATTGCTCTGAGATAAGAAGCTCAAATGCCAATTCCTCTGTTGAGCTTGATTGTCTGAGAAATGATGATGGGATTGACGTTTTCAACAGATTTTATGTTTGTTTTGACATTCTGAGGAGAAACTGGAAAGAAACGTGCATGCCACTAATTGGAGTAGATGGTTGTTTCTTGAAGTCTAAGATGAAAGGGCAGCTTGCTAGTGGCTTTGGGTCGTGATGCCGATAACACTATTTACCCTATCGCATGGGCTGTGGTACAAGTAGAAAACAAACAACTGGTTGTGGTTTGTGAGAAAGATCAAGGTTGATCTAGGACTAGACGAAGGAGAGGGTTATGTTATGGTTTCAGATTGTTAAAAGGGATTGATTGCAGTTGTGAAGAGAAAACTGCCACGAATTGAGCATATGATGTGTGTTAGACACATCTATGGTAACTTGAAGAGTCGCCATGGGAAGAAACCTGAAATGAAGCCAAATATTTGGAACCTTGCTTGGATCTACAATGAGGCTAATTACAGAGCACATCTTTTAGACATTGCACGGTATGATCAAGATGTTTATGACGACGTGATGAAGGCAAAACCAGAGAAGTGGTGTAGGGCATTCCACAGTCTTAGACCTTTTGTGAAGACGTGGAGAATAATTCAACTGAATCTTTCAACAATTCCATATGTAAAGCCTTTTCTACCTATGTTGGAGATAATAGCTCGCTTGGCAATGGTTCGTATAGCGAAAAGGGGTATCATTTGCAACAGCCACGAAGGGATTTGCACACTGTATTTCATTGAGATGCTTTAGAGTTTGCATGAGAAAGCCTCAGAATGCACGGTTAGAGCGTCCACCAACCAGACGTATGAATCTACTCTTAATGGTTGTGCATATAGGGTGAGCTTGGAAAATAGAACTTGTAGTTGCAGGAGATGGGAGATTACAGGGATCCCTTGTGAACACGCCTACGAAGTTATGCTGAAGAAAGGTTTAGAGGCTCAAGATTTTGTGGTTCACTGGTTTAGGACAGCTACATGGAGGCGTACGTATTGTGAAGGCATTGTACCATTGCGTGGAGCAAATTCTGGCCCATAGGACCGGAACCACCTATAATTGAACCTGAGATTCCAGTTCAACCAGGCCGTAAGAAGGTGACTAAAGCGGATAAAAAAGGAAGAAAGGAGTCAATGAATCACCATCGAAGAAAAAAGAGAAGTCCTTGAAGCGGATCATGCATTGTGGGATATGCGGTGCTGCTAATCATAACTCCAGATTCCATAAAAATAATCCGAAAAAGGTTTGTTTCATTGTGTTCTCGGTTTCATTGTTTCATTGTGTTGTGTTTTGGACTGAAGTGAAGATTGTTTGCTTATTGTGATGTGTTTGTAGTCTTTCATGAGTGGTGAATCATCTCAGCCGGAAGCTTCCCAAGGTGTTTGCACTCAGGCCACTCAACTTGAGAAGTGAATATGTGAAGAAAAGAAGATAGGATGTGAAGAAGTGGTCGATTTTTCTGTTGTTTTTAATGACCTTCTTTTATCGGCTTTAGGTGCTTTTTGTGAGGTTCTATGACCTTGTTTCTCGGCTTTAGGTGTTTTTTTAGGTTCTATGACCTTTGTCTCGGCCTTTAGATTCCTTTTGCACGTTCTAAGACCTTGTTTCTTCGGTATGTAGGCTAGTTTAAATGGCTTTAGACTTTATTTTGGTGTGTTCAAGGTATGCTTTAAACTCTATGTATGATATTTTAATGTTTTTGGTAATTTTTATGTATGCTTTGAACCTAATGATATTTTAAAGGCTTTAGACAACCTTGATTTTGCCTTTAAAACAACTGAACATCTTAAAAACATATAGTCTCATCACCTTAACAAGACACTTAACAATATAAATCGTCTTAACCATACAACCATTACCATCATCTTAAACATAATAAACTAAAACAGTGGAGAGTTAGCTTAGACAAACTGAGACAAGCTATATTACCTTAGAAAACACAACCATGGCCAACATCCTAAAACAACAAGCACCGGCGCTTTCTTGACCTTGCATTTGGCTTCACTCACAACAGCTTCCATTCTTGCAAAAATCTCAGTCTCTAACTTCAATTCAAGCTCTTCAATCTTCTTCTTTTCTTCTTCCACACGCTCAACAAGAATTTCCTGTTCAAGTCTCCCTATCCTAAATGACAATGCTTCAACCTCATCCAACAACGCCTCATCAACCATTTATAAGAGTGATTATCATTACTCAGCTACAAACACACAAAATTCGATTTCACCCCACAAAGTTTGAATAATGACATTTATACAAACAAACTAACCTTTCTCTCCACCGCAAAAGCACACCGAAACTATCTCCTGTAAGGATTTGCAGTCGACCTCGACATCAAGGGAACAACTAGTTCTCCACACCAACATCTCTTCGGCACACCAAGAACCCGACCTCTTGCCCACCCGCTAGAGACTCCACTCGAATTTCCAGATTCATTACTCATACCTTATGGGTTTGTCTCTATGGTAAACGAAATCTCTCCTCTTGATTTTTAGGTTATAGGGTTCTATAGGATTGAAATCGATTTTGGGGGTTTTTAAAACGGTTTCGGGTCGGGTTTAAATCGATCCCTAGTCGGATCTTCCTTTGGTCGGGTTATACCAATATCAACCGATATGGATTGGTTTACAATCGGTTCTTGTCATAAACCATTAAAACCAAGACAAATCTTGGTCCGTGTGGAAACGGGTTTCAAACTTTTATCGTGTGTGGAAATAGGTTTTATATTTTAAACGGTGTGCAATTAGGACGAAGTTGAAAATCGTGTACATTTATTACTATATGATAGTTATGGTGTGGAAATAGGTCGTCTTCCGTTTTTTTGGTGTAT
>CAJHQP010010712.1:0-17668 GCA_905132765.1 Moricandia arvensis
TTTTGTGGCAGAAACCCATCGATCGATTGGTCTTCTTTTCTTCATGTTTCTCTTCAACACATCCTACTTCTTAAGACAGGATGAGGAGAATTCTCAGCTGCAGGCTCGAGTGGATCCCCAGTAGACTCGAAATCCCTAGAGGATATTCTCGACATTATGGCGGTTGGAAACCCACTTATGCAGAGAGCGTTGGACGAGAGACGTTAGTCTATCCGGACGCAAAAGTCTCCCACCGATCCCAGGGATGAATCCCGAGACTATTTGGGAAGGAACACCCCCAACAACTACTTCGACGACGTCCTCCCTTAGCTTTTTGTTTTTAAATTTTTTTGTATTATATATTTACATTTTATTTTCTGAAATTTATATATAATTTTTCATATTTTAAAATATTTTAATTCTGAATATTTTTTATATAGTTTAAATTTTTTAATTTTATAAATAAAATACAGTAATGAGATGTAAATTCCTTGTAACATTTACAAGGATTTTACTAGGAATTTACAAAGAAGAACTTGTAAATTTCGCGTAAAGTTTACAAGGACTTTACATGGAATGACTTGTAAATTCGTCGTAAAATATAACATGGACTTAATATTTACTTTCTTGTAAGTTCCTCGTAAATATGTACAATCATTTAATGACGAAATTACAAGGAAACAATACAAGTCTTTTGTGAGGATGAATAACTATGACATTATGACGAATTACTCTGCTTAGCTTTTACGACAAAATATTTTCGTCTTAATGATTACATGAAATATATGACGAAACTTCCACTACGACGGGAGTTTTACAACAAAATGTCTTTTCTTATTAATTCGTTGTAAATCTCCTATTACGACAAATTAACAAGGAATACAACCCTTGTAATTAATAAGTTCTCTTGTAGTGGAAAGCTGAGAGGATAAGTCGTTTTCCACCTTTTGTGCGTTTCGTTTTTGTTGATCTCTTTTGCTAAAATTCAAAATAATTACAAATATAAACATTAATTTTTTAAAAAAGATATTAAATAATAATTATTAAAATTGTTAATAAATCTAGAGAGGTTGGTAAAAATCTAGTTAGTCTGATGAAGCATTTATTGGTAATGATATACGCATTTGAAACAACAATCATTGTTTCGTTTGGATATCTTATAGCCTAGGTATTAATGTTCAAGATTTCTAATGACTATAATGATTAACACATTAACTGAATAAACTCTTATATTTTGAGGAACCACCACTGCAGATTTCTTTCAAAGACAAAATTTCTGGTCATTTTTCCGATACTTGGTAAATCATTGTAGATTTATGGGGGGGGGAGTCTACTCTAATTAGGTTAACTTACTAATAATTTGGATAATGAAGGGTGGACATTGGTTTGTTGAAGACAATGGCAACCGAGGTAATTAACACAACGGGCATGGAGTTAAAATGTTCTTATAAGCCCAAATTTTATTATCTCTTTTTTATCAAAACATTTATTTGTATTTTTAAGATCCTTTTGTTTATCAATAAAGAAGTTGAGATGTTGAATCAACATTGGAAACCGAATACAAACATTGACTCCTTGAGTAAGAATGGTAACAACGGTTTTGATAATATAAGCGATGAGGAATAAAAGTGTAGTACGGTCCAACTGTAGTTAATGCGGTTTGCTGGATAAGTGTGGATTTGGTATTTTGTAAAATAAACGGTGTGGTATTGTTAATTGGTAAAAAATATTTTTTCAAAAATATTTGGTTTTTGAGATAATGTTTAAATAGTTAACGGAAAAGATCAACTGAGTTGGGTTAAATTATTATACTTAACATATTTTAGATAAAATTATTTTGCTTAAGATATTTTAGCTCAACTAATATAGAACATGTAATTTTTTATTATATTAACTTGTCAACTTTCCTCTTGCAATATCTTCTCTCGATTTGAAGGTGTAAAAGATATTGTATAGGGTGGTGTAGGTGATGAAACTGGTGCTGTAGAAACTAAAGAACACATCTTAATTAATAAGAAGATTTAAAGAAGTTTAACTGCGTAAAGATTTAAGAACAGCCAAAGAGAAACAAAAAAATAAAAATAAAGAAGTATACCGCAAACATAAGAGTAATTAAACCAGCTATGAGGATATAAGAAAAAATGAAAGAAGAAGAAAGAAATGGAATAAGAAGGAATGGAGAAGGAAAACAAAGAGGGAGACGGACTTTTGGCTTGGGAATGGAGGACAAGATGAAAGAAGAAGAAAATTAGATGATTTATAGGTTAGAGGTTCAAGAGTGATTATGTGGAAGTGTAGAACCATGATGTACATTTTTTTCCAAACAAATATCGTCTTCTATATCGTACGCATGTGGAAAAGATACTACAAAAAATTGAAAGGACAAGCCATTTCTACCTTTTGTTTTCGATGGATCTTTTCTTTTGCTAAAATGGAAATAATTATAATTATTAAAATTAAGTACCTTAAAGATATTAAATAATAATTATTAAAGTTGTTAATAAAATTAGAAAGGTTGGTAAGTATCCAATTATTCTGGTGAAGCATTTAATGGTAATGTTATACACATTTGAAACGACAATGATATTTTCGTTCAGCTATAGATTGTAACCTAGGCGTTAATGTTCAAGCTTTCAAACAACTACAAGAGTTAACACAATAACTAATTATACACTTATGTTCTAAGGAACCACCACTGTAGATTTCTTTACAGTAACAGACTTTCTTGTTATTTTCTCGATTCCTGGTAAATCATTGTATATTTGGAGGTGAATTCAACTTTAATTAGATTAAATTACTAAGAACTGCGGAAATGATAGGCGAACTGTGTTTTGTGGAAGACAGTGGCAACCGACGTAACTAACGCAATGGGCAGGGAGTGAAATGTCCTTATAAGCCCAAATATTATTATATTTTTTTAATCAAAATATTCATTTATCTTTTTAAGATCCTATTATTTATCAATAAAAAATCTGCGACGTCGAATCAACGTTGGAAACATAAAACAAACATTGACTTTTTGGGTTCGAATGGTAACCGCGGTTCTAATAATATAATTAGTGCAAAATAAAAGTGTGGTACGGTCTAACTGTAGTTATGCGATTTGTGGGATAAGTGCGGATCTGATAAAAAAAATAGTGCGGTTTTCATATAAAAAGTAATGTTGTTTTGATATAAAAAATATTATAAATTAATATATTAATAAAATTAGAAATTATTGTTTTTGATTACTGATAATGTCATAATATTATTTTTTTTTAAATAAATGGTGTGGTATTTTTTAATTGGTAAAAAATATTTTCTCTAAAAATTGTTTGGTTTTTGGGATAAATTTTAAATAGTTAATGAAAAAATCAAATAATTTGCTATTTTAGATAAATTATTATGCTTAACATATTTTAGATAAATAATTTTGCTTAAGATATTTTAGCTCAAATAATATAGACCATATGATTTTTCTAGCATTTTAAATTGTTAACTTTCCTCTTGCAATATCTTCTCTCGATATGGAGGTGGAGAAGATATTGTATAGGGTGGTGTAGGTGATGAAGGTGGTGTTGTAGAAAGTGAATAACATATCTTACTATGAAGATACATTGAAGTTTGGATGCGTAAGGATTTAAGAACACTCAAAAATAAATAAACAATAAAGAAGATAACCGCAAACATAATAGTAAGTGAACCATCCACGAGCGTATAATAAAAATAAAAGAAAAAGAAGAAGAAAAAGTAAATGGAATAAGAAGGAATGGAGGAGGAAGAGAAAGAGAGAGACGGAATTTTCGCTTAGGAAGGGAGGAGAATATGAAAGAAGAAGAAAATCAGGTGATTTGATAGGTTGGACACTCAAGTGATTATTGGAAAATTAGAACCATGTTGTAAATTTTCTTCTCACATATATTTTACTCTATATCGTATGTGGAAAATACTACAAGAAAGCTAAAAGAAAAAATTCATTTCCACCTTTTGTTTTTGATGGATTTGTTCTTTTGCTATGGAAATAATGATAAAGCTTAACATAATTTTTTTAAAGATATTAAATAATAATTATTAATTTATAATAAATCTAGAGAGATTGGTAAAAATCTAATTCGTCCGGTGAAGCATTTAATGGTAATACTATACGCATTTGAAAGAATAATGATATTTTCGTTCGGCTATATTCAGCTATAGCTTATAGCCTACACGTTAATGTTCAAGCTTTCTAAAAACTACAATAGTTAATATATTAACTGAATAAACTCATACATTCAAGGGAACTACCATTAATTAGACTGATTTACCACTGAAGAAAATCAATTTAATTAGGTTAATTTACTAAGAACTGGAGAAATGATGGGTGAACCATGATTTGTTCCAGACAGTGGTAATCGACGTAATTAACCCAACGGTAGGAAGTGAAATGTCCTTAAAAAACAAATTTTATTCTCTTTTTTTTCAAAACATTTATTTATCTTTTTAAAATCATTTTTTATAAAAAAAGAAGTTGAGATTTCGAATCTACATTAGAAACAAAAAAAACATTGACTCTTTGAGTCCGAATTGTAAAGGCGGTTTCGATAATATAAGTGGTGCGGAATAAAAATGTGTTAGCCTCCAATTGTGTTGGGATAAATATGGATTTGATAATAAAAATAGTGCAGCTTTGATAAAAAAAAGAGTAATATACTAGAAAAAATAATGTAAATTAATATATTAATATTATTATAAATTAAATTTTTGATTAGTGATAATTTCATAATATTATTTTGTAAAATAAACGGTATGGTATTGTTTGATTGGTAAAAATATATTTTCTCTAACAACATTTGGTGTTTATATAATGTTTAAATAGTTAATGGAAAAGATCAAATAATTTGGTATTTAGATAAATTCTTAAGCTTAACATACTTTAAATAAATTATTTTACTTAAAATATTTTATCTCAAATAATATTAAACATATAATTTTTTAGTATTTTAACTTGTCATCTTCCTCTTGCAATAATTTCTCTCGATATGTAGGTGGAGAAGATTTGTATATGGTGGTGTATGTGATGAAGGTGGTGATGTAGATAGTGAAGAACATATCTTAATATAAAGATTCAATGAAGCTTGACTCACAAAAATTTAAGAACAACCAAAGAGAAACAAATGATAAAGAAGATTACTGCAAACATAAGAGTAATTGAGCCATTCATGACGATATAAGAAAAATGAAAGAAGAAGAATGAAATGGAATAAAAAGGAATTTGAGAAGGAAGAGAAAGAGGGAAACAAAATTTTCTCTTGGGAAGGGAGAAGAAGATGGAAGAAGAAGAAAGTTCAGTGATTTGTGTGAGAATGGAGAGAATGAAATGGATAATGAGTTTGGTAAAGAGAATCAGCTTCTGGTTTATTTTGGACCAGAAAGACTAAGAATCAAAAAGAGAGTGTTGTGGGAGTTTAATTGAGAACGATGAGATTATAGAGAGTGTTTGTGATCTTTTGGTTTAGTATGAACCAGTGATAATGAGAGATGATTTAAGAGAGTTTGTGAGAGTATTTGGAGAATAAGAGATTGAGAGAATGAAATAACCAGAGAATTATTGAATGATAGACTTAACTAACACTTCAGAGAGTTTGAGAGATTAGGAGACCATGAACCAGAGAATAAGTGAAGGAGGATGTTCAATTCTCCTTAGGAATTTCGTGGGTTAGATGTGGGGCATTTATAGCCAATTTACAAGCAACACACAAGACTACAAACAACATTAAAATAACAATATAGGAGGAAAACATAAACAACTAATTTTGTAGCGAAAGAGAAGAGGCCAAGGGGATACATCCAAGGAGTGGCACATTTAGATGAGAAGAAAGGGAAAATAGGAGAGGCACGGTCTCTTTGGTTTGATAGTGACAGATCCAGCAACTTCTCTTAAACAACACATGTGACTTCTTCTTGTCTAAATCAAACCAGAACTGAGTACTTCCATTCAAACTTGATTCCTTTTACTTCATGAGGCTCCAAACATCCATATTAAGTCTCCCCAACTCCTTTCTTGCCTTGCAAGGTAAGTTAGGATAAGATGAGTTGTTTGTGGAGTAAGACTGTACAAATAGATTAAAATCTGCTTGTTTCGGATTCTTGATTTGCTTGCTCTGAATTTTTTTGGTCTCTTCATCAACTTCAACTTTTATTCTTCATTCCAATACTTTCCTCAAGTTTGACCATATGAAATCCTTGGGTAGGCTTGGAATTGTGATTACTTGCCTCATTAAAAACCTAATTATAGGAAAAGAGTACAAGTAATCCAGCTAGTGTTTCCGTCTTTATTGGCAAGGAAAGGGCACCACTTCCTTCTTTTCTCCACACACAATCAGGTTCCTTTTGAACCTTCTTCTTATTTCACAGCTTTTCTTCCCCTTGCCTTTGGCTTCTTGCCTTCTTCATGGACTGCGATCAAGCCTTATCTTTGAAATGACAGCGAGGAGTGTCTTGACCTCCTAGCTTGCACTTGAATCCCCTATTTCATCTCTCTTAGAATCGCTAAGAAAAAAGTTACTTGGGAAACCGAATTGTAGGGGGGTTTTGCATAGGATTCAGCTGCCTTCTTTGGGATGAACTACTTTTTCCTTGCTCAGCCAAGTATTTCCCTTGTTTTCCAGTCTTGTATCCTTTTCCTTGACTTGAATAATGGGGCATTGGCTTCTCATTTGACACCACTCCTCAAGCTTGGCCTGAGAATGAGAGTATATGGTCAAGCTTGAAGCTGAGATCCAATTACAGCAAACACCTTGAGACCACCGGCCCTCTTAGCTTAGTGATGGTCTTTCTCTCTTGAGGACACTTCATGTTTCACTCTCTTGGCTTCAGGTAAGACCTCTTGAGCAATCTTTACACGGCACCAATCCTCCTTTCAACCATCTTGGGAGTTAATAAACACAATATGTGTCCACAGTGTTGACGGCAGTGGGCTATCTCTCCATGGTGAAAAATGTACATCTTCTGTAGGCTATAAACACATGGGCTTCTTGCTCTTATTTAAGGAGGCACACTTATCAAGAACCTGAGCTGGTTTCTTAAACCTCCAGTCCATGGGACTTAGTGAAACTGAAGTGGTTTGAGGTGTGGATTGAATATCCAACACCTCTTCTTGATGATTCTCTCCTTCTGGTCAAGGATACACTTCAAACCCCTCTTGCCTTCTTTCTGTTCGTGGGTCTTGGGGATCTGAGACTGAGCTTCACCTTTGTTGGCTAGAGAATAGTTTGAACAGCCTAGCTTTGAAGCTTTTTCAGTGACCTTGCTCCAAGAATGGTTTCTCCCATGGAGTTTCTTTAGCATTTTGGACCAGAGGAGGTGGTTTTGTTTCTTCTTTGGACCCCTTAAAGACTCTGGAGTCGCCATTTCAATTGATCTCTCCATCTTGGAAACTTTGGACCAGTGGACAAGAGAATGTACCCACTGGTTTTGCAAAAGAAAGAACTGGAAAATGAAACTTTGATGAAACTTGTTCAACTGAGATGAGGCTTCTTTAAGTTTCCAACACTGGTATACTCTCCTATTTTGAGTTGTGGTGAGGTCGTTCTCTCTTGGAAGACCTTTGGACCAGTGGATAAAGAGATGTATCCAAGAAGATTTTCTAGATAAATTTTGACAGAGATTTTGCGGAAGTAATAATATGTTTTCAGGAGCTTTGAGGCTATGATACCATGTGAGAATAGAGATAAATTGTGAGAATGAAATGGAGAATGAGTTTGGTAAAGAGAATCAGCTTCTTGTTTATTTTGGACCACAAAGACTGAGAATCAAAAAGAGAGTGTTGTGGGAGTTAAAGTGAGAATGATGACACTATGGAGAGTGTTTGTGATCTCATGGTTTCCTATGAACCCGAGACAATGAGAGATGATTTAAGAGATTTTGTGAGAGTATTTGGGGAATAAGAGTTTGAGAGAATAAAGTGACCAGAGATTTGTTGAAGGATAGACTTAACTAACACTTCAGAGAGTATGAGAGATTATGAGACCATGAACCAGAGAATAAGTGAATGAGTAGGTTCAATTCTATTTAGGAATTTTGTGGGTTACATGTAGGGGCTTTATAGCCAAGTTACAAGCAACTCACAAGACTACAACCAACATTAAACTCAATGTAGGAGGAAAACATAAACAACTAATTTTGTACGGAAAGGGAAGAGGCCAAGGGAATACAACAAAGGAGTGGCACGTTCAGATGAGGAGAAAGGGACTGGAGGAGAGGCACAGTCTATTTGGTTTGATAGTGACAGGTCCAACAACTTCTCTTAAGCAACACATGTGACCTCTTCTTGTCTAAATCAAACCAGAACTGAGTACCTTCATTCAAACTTGATTCCCTTTAATTTATGAGGCTCCCAACATCCATACTCTCCCCAACTCATGGCTTGCCTTGCAAGGTAATTTAGGGCAAGATGAATTGCTTGTGGAGGAAGACTGTACGGATTATTTCAAATATGCTTGTTTCGGATTCTTGATTTGCTTGATCCGTATTTGCTTGGTCTCTTCATTGACTTCAACTTTGTTTATTCTTCATTCCAACAATATGATAGGTTAGAGGCTCAACCATGATGTATATTTGTTTCTAATATATATCTTCTTCTCTATAGTATATATGGGGAAAAGATACTTCAAGAAAGCTGCAAGCACAAGTCATTTCCACCTATTATTTTTGATGGATCTTTTTCTTTCGCTAAAATTGGAACTAATTATAAATATAAACATTATTTTTTAAAAGATATTAAATATTAATTATTTAATTTTTTGATAAATCTAGAGAGGTTGGTAAAAATCTAATTAGTCATGTCAAACATTTAATTGGACTATTATACGCATTTGAAAGAACAATGATAGTTGGTTCAGCTAAATTAGGCTATAGCTTATAGCCTAGGTGTAAATGTTCAAGCTTTCTAACAGCTACAATAGTTAACACATTGACTGAATATAATCTTACATTCAAAGGAGCCACCATTGCGAATTTCTTAAAACGACATAATTCTTGTCATTTCTCGTAATTTCTGGTAAATCATTGTAGATTTAAGGGGAAATATACTCTAATTAGGTTAACTTACTAAGAATTTGGAAATTATGGGTGAATAGTGATTTGTTGAAGACAGTGGCAACAGACGTGATTAACACAACGGACATAGAGTGAAATCTCCTTATAAGTCCAAATTTTAGTATATCTTTTTTATCAAACGTTTATTTATCTTTTTAAGACTCTTTTGTTTATCAATAATCGAATCAACATTGGAAACCAAAACAAACATTGGCTTGTTAGGTCCGAATGGTAACCACAATTTTGATAATATAAGTGGTGCGGAATAAAAGTGTGGTACGGTCCAATTGTGGTTCATGCGATTTGCGGGATAACTGCGGTTTTGATAAAAAAAAGTAATGCAATTTTAATAGAAAAATAATGTAAAATAAATATACTAGTAAGATTACAAATTAACCTTTCTTTCCTAGTGATAATTTCATAATATTATTTTGTAAATAAACGGTGTGGTATTGTTTGATTGGTAAAAAATAATTACTCTAAAAATAACTGGGTTTTTAGGTTTTGTTTAAATAGTTATTGTAAAATATCAAATAATTTGGTATTTAGATAAATTATTATGCTTAACAGATTTTAGATAAATTATTTTGCTTAAGATAATATAGAACATATGATTTTCTAGTATTTTAACTTGTCAACTTTCTTCTTGCAGTAACATTGTAACTAGTTCACTAAATTTTTAAAATAATTTTAAATACTTTAAAACATATAAAATAAATAATAATGTGGACAAACGCACACAATCACAAACGTCATCATAAATGAGGAGGGATGAAATATGTGCATTTTTTTAAAAACACAGAGCAAACCAAAAAAAAACTTTATTCTTCATTTTATTGTATGTGTTATTTGCTTCAGTTACGCCTTTTTAGTTACATATTGTTTGATTGGAAACAATTGCGTAATTTCTCAAAGACCGCACTGCTTTTAGAAAAACTGTAATAACATTCATAACTTTTTGTTCATAACTTAGGACAATGTAAATAACATCACAGATAAATATCATTTATAACATAGGACAATGTAATACCATAACTACCATCAGTATTTATTAATAAACAAATAAGTAGTGTGTACTCAATCTAGTTTTCAATGTAATAGCTTATCTCGAGCTTTTTTAGTTAGGAGTGAAATTGAGATCAATAATATAATATTTTTGTCATCTTTAACATATATTAATAAAATATTAAACGGACGGTTTGATTGTGTTTTTTGGTCTACAGTCGATTTGGTTACCACGTGGGTATATTGGATTGAATCAACTCATTTAACCAAGTTTGGATCAACAAACGTGGATGGTAATCCGTGGATGGGCATTAATGGATGGGGAAGAAAGTCAGACAACTAAAAGACTATTCTATATTTTGTAGAAAAGTCTCTTTCAAAAAACTATATTTTATCTTTCGTAGTACAACAAAAAAATAAAATAAACATCATAATGAGCTCCGATGTTATCTTATTGTATAATACAAAATAGCTTAGACGCCATAAAATAATCTATTATATTGTGTTTGATAAAATAAAAATTAAATAGAAATCATCATAGATCTTTGTGCTATCTTACGTTAAGCATTTGTTCTATCTTAATTATCCTTTGGTACGAAAGATAGCATTGGTGTCCTCCTCTTCCACCTTCTCTATTCCACCGAATCCATCCATAGTTTTTCATCCATAGTTGCCGATTCACTATATCCCATCCATGGTTGAGCTCAGTGCGCACTCTTAATTTTATTGTCACTCATTTTCGAGTTTTCCGACTTCCTTCCCCATCCATCTTCCTTGATCCGATTTTCTATGACTTCCTTCTCTGACTTCCTTTCTCCGACTTCTTTCATTTTCCCAAGCTAAAAAGTCATTTTCTGTTTGTTATTTAATGATGAATTCACATATTTGACCAAAAAAATAGAGAATTGTTTTTAGGGTTTGTGTTTGTTATTGGTGCATTTTAGGGTTTTAGTGTTATTAAATGATGATTTTACATCATCATTTATTAAAATCTTGTGTTAAAATTATTTAGATGTAGATACTAATAAAAGTGTATTTGTTATATAAAATTTACCGTGATTTATCACTTAAACATACAAGAAGTCTTCATTGCTATATCCTTGGAATAAAATATAAATGATATAATGTTGCTTTTATAAAATGAAATTCATTTCTATGAGAAGTAATATAGTTCTATTATTGAAATCAAATGATATCATGTTGCTTTTATTAATACATTGCTAAAAATTTAAAGTATATAGAATAAATTATATGAAGTTAAAAAAGAATAAATTATATATATTAAGTTATAAAATGAAACAATTTTTTTATAACTTATTCATGTAGCATTTTCTGTACTTCGAAAGTATAGAATTATCACAAGCTATAAATTGATGATTATATTAATTATCAATAGGATAAACTGATGAATATATTAGTATAATGATCTCGTTTTAATTTTATAAGACACAAAGGGTGTAATATAAACTTATTTTAAGGTAACCAAAGTTTCAAAGTTTCTCATTTTTTCCAGTATTAGTCCTCATAATTTTAGCAATCGATTCATTTCACGTATGAATTCCAACAAAATAGTCTTTTACTTGTATTTTGAAAAAGTATTTAGTGTATTGTTACAAAACTAATTTACTTGACCATATAACACATGGGTTTACAATATATTCTAGTTCAGCTCTTAAAAAGTCATTTCCACATTTTATTTTGTTAATCTTTCCTTTATATTATAAATCAATAATGGAAAAAGGTAAAAAAATATATGTATATATTAGGTACACACTTTTATTTAGCATCTTATTAATTTTTACATATGAGTATAATTTTCTAAGACACAAAGGGTATAATATAAATCTGTTTAAGGTAACCGAAGTTTCCAAGTTTCTCACTTTTACAATATTAGTTCTTATACTTTTATAGGAAAGGGTCATTTGACTTATGAATTTCTAAACAAATTAAACTTTTCTTGTATTTTGAAAATCATATTGGTATCAAACTGAAAATTGTAGCTTGCTCTGCCACTGAATATAATACTATAAAAAGATTCAGAAACAAATTGAAACATTTTATAAGTCCTTTTTAGTTTTCTTGTAATATATTTTCCCATACATACTATACAGAGGAAGATAATTGTCAAAAACAAAAGTTAAAGCAAAAAAGTGGAAATGACCTTCGAAGAAATCAACTGGAATATATTGTAAATTGGTAGATTTATTAACAAGTTTAGTAATAAGTATTTAATATCTTTTTAAAAAAATAATGTTTATATTTATAAATTTCTAATTTTAACAAAAGAAAACATCTATAAAAAAATGAAAATACTTGTCGTTTCAGTTTTGTATAGTATATTTTCCCCATACATATTAAAAAATATATATATGTTAGAAACAAAAGTACATCATGCTTCTACACTTTCCCATAATCACCCGTGAGCTTCTTTTTCTTCTCTTCTCTTCTCTTCTCTTCTCTTTTTCCTTCGAAATTTTTTCTACTTCTCTCTCTCTCTTTATTTTTTTCTTTGATTTATTCTTTACTTTATTATCTGTCAGTTCATCATCTTCTTATTTGATTTTCTCTCTTTTGTGCTTCAGATATATCATGTTCCACAAATTTATAAGAAATGCAAAAGTACAACAACAACTCCCAGACAAGTTTTACTAAGTTGTACAATCGTTCAAGTACAACTTTGTAAAATTGTAGAACTTAGTTAAATTAAATACAAAGTTTTACCAAGTTGTACTTCAACATTGGTACAACTTAGTAAAACTTTGTACCTAGATTTACAAAATTGTATAATCGTTTAAGTAAACTTGGTAAAACTGTAGAACTTGTGAACCATAAGACTTTGAAAAACTATAAAATTCTATAAAACTGTAGAAATTTCATAAAACTATTAAATTTGGTAAAACTGTAGAATTTGATAAACTTTATGTCGATTATTGACATCTAAAATTTTTAAATTCAAAATTTGATATAGGGGAAAAATAAAAGGTAAATTAAAATTTTTTTATTTCATTAAAAGTATGAGAGTATGTAGATTTAGTAAAAGTATGATAGATTATATTTTCTTCATTAAGAGTATATGAGTTTTTGCCTGGATGATAATGTAAGCCAATGCTTTTAACAAATGTGTTAATCGCAAATGTTTTTTTTTGTTTTTGGTCAAAATGATTTTCACACTTAACCTCACAACATTACATGTACATGTGTGAACTTGTACAAAACCTTTATCTAGGGGAACTACTTGCTCCATTTGCTGGAATTTTTTTATGGAATATATTTTTGTGTTAAGGAACTTAAACCTATAATTATGGGTATAAAGTTATAAATAGATAGAATTTAAGCCTATAAAGAAGTGATTGAGAAAAGTATCCATGAGAGGGAGAGAGAAACGAAAAAAAGAGTGCTCGGCAACTGAGATTTGTTGTGTTTCTTCTAGTAGTTTTTTTGGTCCCAACCCAAACAGAATGTGTTCTTCCAACTGTAGGAACCTTATTTTAGTACAATAGGGACAAACTGGTATTTGTAAAAATAATAAGAACATAAATCAAAATTACAATACCGAAATAAACGAATAAAGAAGAATTACAGAGTCGAGATGATTAATCTCTTTTTTTAAATCTTTAAACGTCATGTAGTGTGACGGTTGCATAGCGCTCAGATTCCCAGGATACAACTGCATATGTTTATGTCTCCCATCACTGAAAAAACAGAACTTTTCGAACCTAAATTTTGTGTTATACTCTCAGACTCAAAGAAAAAAACTAACAAATATTCAAATGGGAGAGAGTGAACTTTTGTTGTTGAAATGTATGTTTTTCTATAAAGCTCAAAAGCCCTTTTATAGAAAAATAATGAAAAGCAAAAGTTTCATTTTCAACATAGAAATAAAACTTCCATGGTGCACTAATGGAGACTTTAATTCTTGTCAATTAATTTGTGAATTTATTTCACATTTTGACCAAAAATTAAAGATTTAAATTATTATTGTTTTACCAAATCAAACAAATAATATACTTTAAAATGAATTTCTTTTTTATATTTATCAATATAAAAGATCAACATATATTTAGTTTATAAGATTATGTTAATGAACTTGAATAACAAATCAAAACCCAAATTCAATCAAATATCCAATGTGTGTATTTACAAGTTTCTCAAATCACACATTGGACCTCCATTTCTCATTCAAATAAACTCATTTTTAAGATATGAATATACTATTCATAATGTTAAAAATAGTTTCAACAATCTCCCACATGAATAGAAAGGACTCTATACACTAGACGACTCGACAAACTTGACTTCTTAGACAAGACTTGACAAGACTCAACTAAGGACTTTTAAGAGTACAAACAAAAAATCTAATGCATGATAAGTTGGTAGCATTTTTCAGCCTTGAACCAGTCATTGTTAATAGCTATCGGATTTACTCGGCCACGTAGTGAACATGATGTCTTGAACCACCCATGCTTTAGTGTAAACCTAGACAATAACTATAACATTCTCTCACAGAACTAGGTTCTCTGTTGTGTTCTTTTTGGCCATGAACAGTCCTGGTTAATCATGAGTGAACTTGGAGAATATAGCATTTCCTTCATTCTCCTAGAAACGGCCCCATTTCACACTCACAAGGTGATTTGTCATTAGTTTTGTTTAGAGGAGTATCATGTACTACTCCATTCATATCTCAAAGCTATGGACACAAATCATTAAAAACAAATGCTTATCTTCTATTCCTTACATGTAGCATTGTTTAATCATCAAAGGAACTCGGTATAGACCGAAGTCTTACAATGCTTTGGGCATATTTAGTTTGACTTAGTTGTCTCCTTGAACCTATTTCTTGGGATCTCCAGTCAGTTAGGTAGAGTTACCGTCAAACTTCAACTTAGTTCATAGGCTTTAACTCATTCCTCTTGATGATATAACAATAAGATCTCATGACACACCTTTAATAAAAGGATCATAGGTTGTCATCATAGTGAACATAATCTCATTATATTAGTCGAGATCAATTGTCTAATGATTTTTGTCATATTTTTCAAGATACAATTAACCATTATAAACAAAACTCAGTTCATGACAATAGTTTCTTCTAAGAAAAAAATTCATATTGTGATAATTATCACTAAGTTCATGTGGCCTCTTGCCAATGACTTTATATTGTAAGCAAAGCTTCCTCACATTTCTTGAGATAACTCAAAATATGCATATTTCATTCAACATCTCTTAAGAGTTTAGAATTTTTTTCTCTACAACTCTTTGAATTTAAATGAATTCAAAAATTATTATAATTTTCTAAAAATGTGTTTCATTTTCTGAAATTCAAAATTTACATACAACTATTTTCATAGCTCTCTCAAGTTGATTTTTAAATCCAACTTGTATGCTTTTGGATTTTTCCAAAAACATATTTTTGCTTTTTAGCAAATATACATATCATTACAAGATATTCTTTGTTGCATCAAAAACCACAACTCTCTTTAGTTATTTTCAACCATATTGACATTAGAAACTACAATATACATGTTTGTTTTAGTCACTTTGGTATGAAATTTTTAATCATTTTTGCATTGTAAATGTTTTTACAACTCGCGTTAAGCATTGACAAAATATAAATGTTTTGATCATTATCAACAACATTATATTCTCTATGGCAAACGATTCATTTGTGACAGATCTCTTCCAAACTTAATTTGGGGCGTCGACTCACGAATCCATTTTCATCATTATTATTTGATCTTTTAAAGATCAAAATTTTATTTATCAATGGTATAACTATATTTGAAACTTTAATATTTTGCTCCAAAATATCTGAAACAATAAATCAAAAACATTACACACATGCTTGATAATTAGAGCAAATCACCACTGTTAACCAAATAAAAACAGTAACCACAATGGACAAACAACATTTTGTTCTAATCACATTTATGAGTTAAAATATTTGTAATACAAACTCATGCAATTTTGAATACAAACGTTAGCAAGATTTGACCAAAAAACTAAATGCAAATAAATACACAAAGTACATGCATTAAACGTTTAAACATGCAACAAGATCAAACGCTTGACTTTTGCTAATATATGCATACTAATTATTTAACTGAAGAAAACCATATAATCAAATCAGCTCAAGACCCTTTACCAAGATCAGACCTAATTCACATTAACGATTGGTAAGAAAATTAAACCATAAACTCTAGCCAGTAAAGCAATATGAAATTAAAAAAAAAATATGAGCAAATATAGGTAATCTGAAATAAATCCTGAATTCTTTTCTTGGATGATAGATGGGATATGTTCCAGTTCTTTTTTCAGTTTGATAGATGAAATTTGTTCTTATGGAACCAGAAAACATCAAATTCATTAGTCACAAAATATTTAGTATTTTAATGAATATACCCACACAAATATCAAAACCTGGAAATCATTTTAGAAAAGAAAAAAAAATCCATCACCAAGAATTCTCTAATTCCAAATATAAATGATCAACCTTTTCTTAAAGAATAACAACTTCACAAATATCAATATTGTTAGTGCAAAGCATAAACAGTATTTAAAGATTTAAGAGTGTAGGAACTTTGTTTTACTACAATTGGGACAACTGATATTTGTAAAAATAATAAAAACATAAATCAAAATTACAATACTGAAATAAACGAATAAAGAAGAATTGTAGAGTCGAAATGATTAATCTCTTTCCTTAAATCTTTAAACGCCCCGTAGTATGACGATTGCATAGCGCTCAGATTCCCAAGATACAACTGCATATATTTCTGTCTCTCATCACCGAGAAAACAGAACATGTCGAACCTAACTTTTGTGTTATACTCTTAGACTCAAAGAAAAAATCCTAACAAATATTCAAGTGGAAGAGAGTGAATTTTTGTTGTTGAAATGTATGTTTTTCTATAAAGCTCACAAGCCCTTTAATAGAAAAATATTGAGAAGCACGAGTTTCATTTTTAACATAGAAATGAAACCTCCATAGTGCATTAATCGAGACTTTAAATTTTGTCAATTAATTTGTGAATTTATTTCACATTTTACCAAGAAATTAAAGATTCAAATTATTATTGTTTGACCAAATCAAACAAATAATATACTTTATTTTTTATATTTATCAATATAGAATATCAACATATATTTGGTTTATAAAATATGTTAATGAACTTGTCCAACTAACAAATCAAAACTCAAATCTTATCAAATATCTAATGCGTGTATTTACAAGTTTCTCAAATCACACACATTGGACCTTTTTTCTCATTCAAATAAACTCATTTTTAACATATGAATATACTATTCATAATGTTAAAAATAGTTCCAACACCCACTCGACAAGAACCACCCCAGTACTCCTTGGTTAGTCTTTCTTCTCACTTTATTAAAAGTTCATGTCTGAATGTCAACCCAAACACAAATGTTATACCTGAGAATCTGAGACCGAGTTTGTTAGATGGCACAACTACATTAAGTTTAATTTTAATTAATTGCTAGAATATCTTACAAAACCTTTTTTTTTTTGGAACAATCTTACAAAACTTAAAACAAGATCTACGTACTTGGTTTTTGGTTTTTGTGAAAAAAAACATTATATTCTGATGGGAACAAGTGAAAAAAAACAAACATA
>CAJHQP010010713.1:0-17667 GCA_905132765.1 Moricandia arvensis
AATGGCGACATTTGACTATTTATCATCCTGACCATCAAATTACATATTAATAAATGAATACTCTGCTTTTAATCAAAAAGTCTGATAAATCAAATCCAAATTATATAACCTAAACCAATGATCAAACTTGTTTACTACTTCCAACAGTTTCAATTACGACCATCTGTGTTCATTGCCTTGTAAGATTTTAGTTTCACTTGATGACTCTCTCATACACTAATCAAATATTTTAAGGATATAGACACGACTCTTTTAGAAGATTACAAAGCAAATGGGAACAAAAACCTCTCTCTCGATGAACTTGGTGAAGAAGCGCTCGGCCACGGTAGACATCGACGGAGAAGAGTCAGTCTGAAGTTGAGCTTGTTCTGCTTCAATGTAACTGAAAGACACAAACATAGTTCAGTCTGCTTCAATCGACAGAGGTTAATTACTTTGAGCTCTTGAAACTAAAATAGTTCTATAGATCTCATCTACAGAAGTTTCTATACATAAATCTAATCTAACATGATAGGTGTTAGTGATAACGACAAAGAGTGGCTCAGTATATGCAGAGATTGGCCCATCAATCTGGCTTAGGTAACCATATGAGCATCATCCATCTCATACTCCAGTGCTCCTGTTAAAAATAACATAAGAAAAGTAGGAGAGAAATATAAAGCTCAGACCAAACATAGTGATCTATTATTCATCTTACGAATTACCTTAATTATACTGTGAGCAACCCAATATCTCCACAACACGTATATATTTATAAGAACAGTAGTCGGAAGAAACCCAAATCTGCAATTGTTCCAGTGACGAAGCTATTAGATAGAATATATTGAACAACTCAAATATGCATAATTTCTCACGCCAAACAACTAAAAAGGATCATGAGCGAATGACAAAAAAAAAACGTATATAGATCTGGTAGTTTTTAGAAGCAACTAATAAGATGTTTAAAAATCTTATGATTGAGAGGATTGAATTGATGAGTTTGACGGTAGCAGGCGTACATTTTTATACTCAAAGATTCAGAGAAAGAGAGTAAAGGGGATGCATTATTCTATTAAAGACGACGCTTGGATTAAGCATAATTCATTAATAATATTTTGCATATTCCTCGTCTCGAGGGAGATGAATCGAAGAAGAATGGCGAAGAGTTTTGCTTGTAAGTCGAGTCTCAACCACTAACTTTAACTACATGATAAACTGGCCCATTTTTGTGGCACGAAAGACTCTAATGAATTAAATCAAAGCCCAACCGAAAACTCATGAGAAACAAAGTCACTAATACACGTGTCACATCCAAAAATCACTATTTGATGACATGGCAGCATAAGGAAGGAGGAAACTAATCTTTATATATATAGATAGATAGATAGATCTTCTAAAAAGTAGGTAATTCCACTAATCTTTAATTTCTTCTTTACCATTTTAATAATTTTGTGAAAAATTACAATGAAAAATTTAAGAACATAGACTATTTATAGTTTTCAAACATTTATACGAATAGTTGTGATTTGTAGATTTGAGATAAATATTTTACTATTTACAATATATTGTGAATAGAAACATTGTTTCGAAAGACACCCTAATGAATTATGAAAACATTTCAATATAATTGACAAATAATCTATTTTTATAATAAAAAGACACAAATTCTAACATTAATTGTGATCCCTAATGAAAGTTTATAATGAAAACATACACTCTTTAACATTATAACGAAAATACCCAAAATTATAGACCCACATTATTTTATAATTTAATAACTTTTAAAAAAATAATCTCATTTTATAAAGAAAATATATAGATTTGACATTAGTTAGGATTTTTTGACAACAATTAAAAAGTAACATTTATAATGAAAAGACATAATCTCTTAACATTAAATTAGATTCCCTTAACTTAACTATTTAAAAAAAAAAATTCTTTTATAATGGGAAGACATGACTCTTTACACTAACTAATACACAATTCTTGAAACAAATATTTATTTTTAAGTTGCATGTTTTAAAACGCAATCTTTCACTTTAATTTAGATTCACAACTTTTCACATCAATCATGATTACTATTATTAATAGATAGATTATTTTTTTGTAACTTGGGCTACGTTGTTACTTATGAATAGAGATGGCAATATGAAGGCTTACCCGCGGGCCTGGCCCGGAAAGATTTGCTGCGGGGCGGGTTTGGGCATTAAAAGCCAAAGCCCAAACTTTAGCAGGCCTTGCGGGCTGGTGTTTGTGCGGAATCGGGCCTTGTGCGGGTTCAGCCCAAATGATCCTGTGGGCAAATGAAGACCCGCGAGAGACTCTTCGATCTACATCACCTTCTCTTCGTGAACCAAAAAGAAGAGGGCGATTCAGAGGACGATCTTCACCGTCACGGCGTTTGGAGCTCCGGTGATGGCTTTCAAGCTCCAAGGATGGTTCTTCTGGTCCGGTGATGGCGTTTCAAGCTTCGATCTGCATCACCTCTCCCACCGACAAAGAAAAAGAAGCTTGTTGATGAGTTCTTCACCGACAAGAGCGATTCAAGCTTCGATCCTACCTCTGTTGTTCCCTTTGGCTTCGATCTGGAGCAAAGGACCTTCGCCGACAACAACAAGCACATACTTCGGTAATTTTTAGCATGTACTTTTCCCAACATCATTTGAAACTTATTTGATGATTCTAACTGTTTACTATCCATTTCTTCACCGTCACGGCATTTGGAGCTCCGGTGATGGCGTTTCAAGCTCCCTTTAACTGACCTTGGCCGACAACATATGGAGCAAGCATTCCCTTCGGTAAGATTTTGCATGTCCCTTTTCCGACAACATTATCTCTCTCTCTTTGATTGTCGATTGTATTAACCACTGGTTGTGTACTTGTGTTTGAATGTTGGGTTTAATAAGTGGTATAATTTTAGTTCTCTTCCTCTTTTGTTTATGGTTTTGTACTGTCCTGTCATGTTTTGTCACATTTATATTTGTAATGTCTTGGTAATGTCTTGTTTATGGTTTATGGTTTTGTCTTGTTTATGGTTATGTTACTTTGTACTGTCATGTTTTGTCACATTTATATTCGTAAATCGTAATGTCTTGTTTATTGTTATGCACTGTCATGTTTTGTATTCATCAATGCTGCTTGTTTTCTAATGTTTGCGTGAACTACAATAGCTTTGTTAAGATTAAGCATGGTTTTAACTTGTCAGTTCTTGCTTTTGTTTAGTGAATAAAGTGTTAGGACTTGAGTATGTTGCTTGCTCTTGATTGTTACGACTGATAGGAGTCATAGGACCTAAGTATGTTCTTGCTTCTTTTTAGTGAATAAAGTGTTAATGTTCTTGCTTCTTTTTAGTGAATAAAGTGTTAACTTATTATTTAACCTTTTTCATTTTAATGGCATGTGATGAGTAATTTGTGAGCAAAGGAAGGACATGTTATGATATATGATATGAGCAAAGGAAGGACTCTCTAATACACGTGACTCACTGAGCCATCTTAAAACCAGGTACGTCTAAGAATTGAGATATGAGACATAAGATTTGAATATGGTTGCCTAAGCTTGATCGTTTGGTCTGATAGGAGTTATAGGATTTGAATAGAGTTACCTAAGATTGATCGTTTGGTCTGATAGGAATCATAGGATTTGAATATTTTTGCCTAAGCTTGATCGTTTGGTTTGATAGAACTTGAGTATGGAGTATGGTTGCTTGTTCTTGATCGGTATATTATGTTAGTTTAAAATCTTTAAATAATAAAAAAAATTTATAATGCTTGAGTCCCTGCCAATGGGAAATCAGCAAATAATTAATAAAATTTTAAAAATAACTTAAAAATACAAAAAAACCCTAAAACAATATTACCTAAGCCAACAAAAAAACGACGTATCTCTTTCTAACGAAGAAGAGAGAAAGAGATGACAGAAGATATGAGTTCAAGCTTCGATCCAAACTTCCGGCCATTGGATACAATGGATTTAGAGAGTCAACAACTCATTGGAACTCTTTCAGCAGCTGCTGAGGCTGTTGAATGTTCATCTAATGGAGCTACAAATAACCAAGGTACTGAAGGAAGCAAAAGAAGGCTTCTTTAAATTGCTGATGATGAAGATAGTGATGTTGAAACCAGTCCTCCACCGACCCAAACTAGAACCGGGCAAGCCTTGAACAACAACAAACCAATGTCACAGTCTACTCTAGACGGTGACATTGGATCGTCTTTAAAGACGAGTAAGAGCAAACCAAAATCTGTTCAATTTACCATCAATGGGGGCAGAAAGAGTTCCAGGCCGGCTCAAGGAAAGAAGAACACAGTCCCGTGCGGCGCAGTCCATCACGAGTCTAGCCAACCACATAAGAAGAAGAAGATTCAAGAGGAGCAACTTGATTTGGAAGGTGAATATGAAGAGGACGAAATGGATAATGAGAAAGAGGCTAGGCATTGGTCTGACGTATGGATTGATTTTTCTAAGATTCGAAAACCCAATGGTGAGGAGAAGGCTAAATGCAATCATTTTAAGAATGAGTATGCATGGAGCTCCCACTCGCACAGAACAACTGGTTTGAGAAGGCATCGTGATAGATGCAAACTCTATCCAAGGAATCTCCGAACCAAAAAACTCGATGCTGAAGCAAAACTTGTAAATGGCAAGTATGATCATGTTGTGTTCAGGCAGCTGGTAAACAAGACTATAATTCAACATGACTTACCTTACTCTTATGTTGAGTATGAGAAAGTAAGAGAGACTTGGACGTACTTGAATGCTGATGTCAAATTCATTTGCCGTAACACAGCTAAAGCAGATGTCTATCGGTTTTATGAAAATGAGAGAGAGAGAGACATTGAAGAGGGAACTGGCTAGTCTTCCTGGAAGAGTAAGCTTCACTTCGGATTTATGGTCATCATTGAAACGTGAGGGTTATATGTGTGTGACAGCACATTACATTGACCGAAACTGGAAGCTGAACAGTAAAATACTGATGTTTTTTGCTCTCCCACCGCCTCATACATGTATGAATGTTGCAATGAAGCTTCTTGAATCAGTGGAAGAGTGGGGACTAGAAAAAAATGTTCTCTCTCACATCAGATAATGCTACAAGTAATGATTCAATGCAAGATATTGTGAAATCTCAGCTGCTTTTGAGGAATGATTTGCTGTGTGGAGGTGAGTTTTTTTATGTTAGATGTGCGGCTCATATACTTAACCTCATTGTGCAAGATGGCTTCAAGGTTATTAAAAACTCTTTGCACAAAGTTAGAGAGGGTATTAAGTATGTGACAGCATCAGAGACGCGTGAGATGATGTTTGGAAAATGTGTCGATGCTGCTGGCCTGATAAAAGGGAATGCCGGATTGATAATGGATGTGCAGACAAGATGGAATTCTACATTCTATATGCTTGAAAGAGCCCTCCCGTACCGTGAAGCGTTTGTTAAGTTAGAGATTTATGATAGGAGAAACTATAGGTTTTTGCCTACAGCTGAGGAATGGGACAGAGCTGTGAATATATGTGTTTTTTTGGAGCCTTTTGCTAAGATTACTAGTTTGATGTCAGGTTCGAAATACCCAACATCGAACTTGTATTTCTATCAGGTATGGAAGATCCATAATTGGCTCCAAGTAAATGAGGAGAGCGATGATGCGATTGTTCGACACATGGTGATACCGATGAAAGAGAAGTTCGACAAGTATTGGGAAGAAGTTAGTGATCTTTTTGCAATGACAGCTGTCTTTGATCCACGCCTGAAGCTTCCAGTTGCAGAATATTGTTTATGTAGGCTTGATATGAGTACACGTGATGCAAAAATGAAGAACTTGCGTCTGAAGTTGGAAACTTTGTTTGAATCATACGACAAAAAATCAAAGTCAACCTCACCATCTACAGAGCCTCGTGAGATATATTAACAAAATGTTCATGGAGGACCGAAAGGAACTTTTGAGAACTATGTTGTAAGTCTCATGCTCTAATTTTTTTAAATTAGTTTTAAAACTTAAATAAATCGCCTTATATGTTTTTTTTTAAAACACCACAGGATTTTGTTTGCGTTTCGCAAAATTAGTGTTGCTGCGAGTGGAAAGACAGCTCTCCAAGCTTATCTTGATGAACCTGCACTAGATATGGATAGCTTTGAAAGCTTGGATATTCTACAGTGGTGGAAAGATAATACTCATAGGTATGGCAATTTGCCAGCAATGACTTACGATCTACTTAGCATTCCAATCACAACGGTGGCTTCAGAATCCTCTTTTAGCATCGGTTCGCGAGTTCTAAACAAATATAGAAGCCGTCTACTTCCAAAAAATGTGCAAGCTCTGATATGTAGTAGGAATTGGCTAAAAGGATTTGAAGCTTATGAGCAAGGTAAATTAATCATATAATCAGTTATTTAGGGTTAGAACTATTGAGCAAGCTTCGTCTTCACTATGTTACTTAAACCTAATAAATTTCAAATTTTTTTTTATATTTTCAGAAAATGAAATGGATGTTGAAGAAGAGACAATACCATCGATCGAATCCATTGTCAATGATGAAGTTGAAGACGAAGAAATTTGATTTTTTTTTTTGATTTAGTGTTTTGATTTTACATTATGGATTTCGTGTGCGCTCTTTTTTCCTTCTCGGGTTTAGTCCCAATGGGTTTTCCCGATAAGGTTTTTAATGAGGCCACATTGTTGGATTTGCCTATTTGTCATTTACATTACCATTTGATTACTTGGTTTTGCCATTGTTAGTTTAAAACACTTCTAGCTTTATACTCAAAAGACTCCAAATCAACACACTTCAATCATTATAACTTAGTAACAGCATTAGCAAGAACTTACAAGTTATTAAACACAATCTAGGGTTTAAACATACATATATATGCACATAAACTGTCTATGTTGATTGCCTTCAATGTGTTGGACTTGATTTTAAAGGCATTAGCCATTCTAGAGAAGTCATATGTTTGAAAGGGTTTAAATTTAAACATACCACACTACATATGCACGTCCCGCGGGCCGATCCGCCTAAGGCCTATGCAAGTCGCGGGTCGGGATTGGGCACAACTTTTCGGGACCGCGACCCACACAGGTCATGCCCGCAGAGGCCAGAGTGAAAGTGATCCCGCGGCGGGGCGGGCCTGGGCGGGACGGGCCAGCCCAATTGCTAATACTACTTATGAAGTTGGCAAATGCATATATATTTTCAAAAGTTTAAGCAAAATGCAAGTGATATACGACATTTCCAGTAATGGCTAATAAATATATTATGGAACATCAAAATTAAACTTTATACAAGTTCCTGCTTACATAACGTGTTCCTATCAAGACGTCTTAAAAAACAACTGAATGATCAGAAATTTGATCAAATGGTCGGGTATAAAATAAAATTCGAGCCGAAATGTAGGACGTAGACATTGAAAAGAAGAAAAGAAAGTATAAGTATTTGCACGAGCCTAATTTGAAGAATGACCAGATACAGTTCCCACTGGTGCTTTTTCATTTTTGCATGTGCTTCTTTAGGCTGGCGTTCATGGCTTATTTTCAGTCACGTGTACTGCAAATCATCCATTGTTTTTGTTATTGACATTCTGTCTTTACGGTTGGATAACTATGTCTACTATAACACATTTTTATACTATGAGAATATATCCCTTTTAAAGAGGTTGGTAACAAATATGAAAATTTTCTTGTGGGTAAACCCACACCAAATATTTTTGTGTGTCGTTCAATTAAAAGAAAGAATCAAGGGAAACAAAATCTTCTAGAACCATGTTGGTTTAAACTTGAAATAACTAAAGGAATAAATTTTCACTTTGCTACCAAGATATGGATTAGAAAAAAGGAAAGTTTAAATATTTAGGATTTATCTAAACATTAGATACTTATTGTGTATATGAATAATATTTTGCTATATAAAGAGATGCCAATATGTGACATAAATTTGAGAGCTTTAGTTTTAAGTGATTTTAGGGAAAGAAGAAATTCTTTTTGTTCTTTATTCTAAGTAGTTAATTCAATAATTGCTATCAAAGCTATATGGAATAAACAACAAGCATTCAAGAAAGACTATCGATCGTGTGTGACATTGAAACAAAAGTGAGTTAGCTGTTACCACGACCAAGGCGAAGGAGAGTAGTCCTTCGACAATCCAATGTCCTAATCTTAACACCACTAACTATACGGTGTGGAGCATGAGAATGAAAGTTGCGCTTTGAGTGCATAAGGTATAAGAGACAATAGAATCAGGTGTAGATGATGGAGACAAGAATGTTTTGGCTCGTGCCATCTTATTCCAGTCCATACCAGAGTCACTAATCCTACAAGCCGGGAACCTTGATACTTCAAACGAAATTGGGAAGCAATTAAGGCAAGACATGTAGGAGCTGACAGAGTAGGAGAATCTTGACTACAAAATTTAATGGATGATTTTGGACACATGAAGATGAAGCAAACCAATAGCATCAACGACTTCTCTGCCAAGCTCAGCAAGTTATCCACAAAGTCGTTGGCCCTAGGAGAGAATATTGAGAAATCTAAGCTTGTCAAGAAGTTTCTCAATAGTCTCCCATGGAATAAATATATTCACATCATTGCATCCATAGAACAAGTCTTTGATATGAATACAACAACCTTCGAAGATATCGTTGGAAGGCTGAAAGCTTATATGAAGATCAACAGGAGGATCACGGAAAGCTCATGTACGCTAACATGGATTCACAATCTTATCAAGAAAAAAATTGATAAAGAAAAAAGACAAGGAGGGTGGTTTAATGGAAGAGGAAGAGGATGTGGCCGCTTCAACAATCAACAAAACGGAACCTATAGACAAGGGAGGGATAAGAGTAAGATCATATGTTATCGGTGAGATAAAACTGGTCACAATGCGTCCGTATGCCCTGATAGGTTACTCAAGCTGCAAGAAACCAAGGAGGATGCTGATGAAGATACACATGAAGCTGATGAGTTGATTGTTCATGAAGAGGTATATCTCAATGAGAAGAATGTAACACCAAGCAAGTTCGATGCACATACAGATCGAAACAATGTGTGGTACTTAGACAACGAGGCTACCAAACACATACTGGTACCCATTCTTATTTTTTTAAGATTGACGATAAGGTCACAGGAAAGGTAAGATTCAGAGATGATTCAAGTATAGACATAAAAGAAAAAGGTTTTATTCTTTTTGTAAGCAAGGATGGCAAAAAGAAGATACTGGCTGACATCTACTTTATTCCAGAACTAAGAAGCAATATTATAATTCTAGGTCAAGCAATGGAGTCTGGGTGTGATATTAGAATTAAAATAGAGTACCTCACCATGCACGACATCAATGGAAACTTGTTAGTAAGAGCTAACAGATCGAAAATCGATTATACAAGGTCATCATGGAAGTCTAAACACTAAGTGTCTTCAACTTACTAAACTTTGAAACTCAGATAAGTGGCACGCACGTCTTCGACACGTTGGTATGGAGACCATAAATTCGATGATGAAAAAATAAATAGTCACCAGAATACCAAATATATCAGTTGACAAATAAACATGTGCTTCGTATTTACTAGGAAAGCAAGCAAGACAAAGCTTCCCTGAAGCAACAGTATACCACCTTACAAACACTCGAGCTCATACATGGAGATATTTGCGGTCCAATATCACCACAACAGCAACACAAAATAGATACATATTTGTGTTGATTGATGGTCATACACGCTATATGTGGACAATCATGTTGAAAAAGAAGAGTGAAGCGTTCGATAAGTTTAAATTTTTTAAGAATTTTGTTAAATAAGAAACATGAACTACAATCAAGACCTTTCGAACATATAGAGGTGGTGAGTTTGTGTCACAAGAATTTCAAGCATACTGCGATAGTCATGGAATAAACTGACACTTGACCATACCATATTCACCTCAGAAAAATGGTGTGGTAGAGAGACGTAACATGACATTGATGGAGATGACTAGAATCATCATGGAGAATATGAGTGTACCAAAGTGGCTATGGGGAGAAGCGATGAGATGCTCGACCTACATTATCAATAGAGTTACAACCTCTGCTTTGGATCAGAAAACACCATACAAAAGATTGAAGAAGAAGAAGCCAAATGTCGAGCATTTACATGTGTTTGGTTGCATAGGTTATGCAAAATCTGAGACCACATCTCAAGAAACTTGATGACAGATCACGCGCACTGGTGCATCTAGGGACAGAGCCAGGGTCAAAATCCTATCGGCTGTATGATCCCACAAACCGCAAGATAATAATAAGAATAGATGTGATCTTCGATGAAAGCCTAATCTGAAAGTGGAATGCAATCAGAAAGAAAACAAGTGATGAATCAGGTATTATTACGTTTCCTAGTTACAGAAACAAGAAAGAAGATGAAGTTGCGATGGATGATGAAACCAAAGAAGATAGTGGTAATGATGAGACTACCATAGAATAAGATGTTTTCAGCAAGGAAGAACAACTCAAAACAGAGAGTCCGTCAGCTTTAGGAAGATCTGCAATGCAAAGTAAGAGACCTAGCTATCTAGACGACTACGTCTTGATCTCTCTAGAAGGATCAAATGCGTGGGAAGTGCATTACCTCGACGTCAAAACCGCATTCATCCATGGTGAAGTGAAAGAAGAAGTTTACGTTACACATCACGAAGGTTTCAAAACTAAAGGATGTGAAAATAAGGAGTATAAGCTTCATATAGAACTTTATGGATTAAGAAAAGCTCTAAGAGCATGGAACAACAAACTGAATAACATTCTCAAGGAGTTAAGCTTCACCAAATGAACAAAAGAACCTTCTCTATTCCGTAAGGAAGTAAAGGGAAGTTTTCTTCTTGTAGCTGTCTATGTTGACGACTTTCTTGTCACGGATTCAAACTTAAACGTCATGCAAGAGTTGAATAGGGAGATGACAAGTAAATTCGAGATGAGTGATCTTGGCAAGCTTACTTACCACCTTGGTATTGAACTATTCCAATGAGAAGATGGCATTGTGTTGAACCAAGAAAGGTATGCTAAGTAAATCTTAGAAGAAGCGGGAGTGCAAGAGTGTAACTCGGTTCATATACCTATAGATTCTAGTTTGAAATTGTCAAAGGCATTAGAAGAAAAAGGTATTAACGAGAATGAGTATAGAAGGAATATTGGGTGCCTTCGGTACTTGATTCATACTCGACCAGATCTTTCCTATAGTGTTGGGGAGCTATGTAGATATATGCATGATCCTAAAGTGTGCTGTGGAGCCGCATTAAAATAAGTACTCTGGTACTTACAAGGAACCACATCTCTCGGTATTCAATTTGGTCGTATGAGCAAGAAAGGTCTAGTAGGATGCAGCGATAGCAGTTTTAATGTGGACCCTGACAATGGCAAAAGCACAATGGGACACATTTTTTTATCTTGATGGTTGTCCGGTAACTTGGTGTTTGAAGAAACAAAAGATCATTGCGTTGTCTTCATGTGAGGTCGAGTTTATGGTAGCTACAAAGACAACAAAGCAAGAAATATGTCTTTAAGAAATTCTTGAAAGATTATTGGAGAAGAACACGAGAAAGTGGTCATACGAATTGACAACAAATCAGCAATAGCCTCACCCAAGAATCCAGTATTTCATGGACGCAACAAATATATACATACAAGGTTCCATTTCATAAGCGTGTGTGTTGAAGATGATTGATGTATATTTTGTTATGCTCTCTCAAATTAATCCTATGAGCTACTTTTTACTCTCTCAAATAAGAGGTTCAATGTAGTATTTAGGGATCGAATCCACATAGACTCTAAGATCACACAATAGATTTATTGTTTCGAAATAAAGCTAGATGAAAGAATTGATTTATGAATAAAGAGTTAAAATTATTGTGATTTGTGAAGATTATTATGACGGATTTAGACTTAGCAAAACTCTCAAGTAGACTATGTTAAGAGTTTTAGTGAAGCGCTGTTCAGAACTCAAACTCTAGTGTTTAGATAAGTCACTCTTGTGATTCTTACGGAGTGTTGATCAACGGCCACTGCGTGGTATCGATCAACGCTACTTCTAAACAGATACAATTCGTGTGTTTGATGTGTTCTCTAATCCTCTAGTTCAAATCTCGTTTGTTGCTAGAGTTTTAGACTGTTTAAGATATGTTTCAGGGTATAACCAAGCTCTCGCTTGCGCTATAACATCCTATAATCTATGGTTGAAGTGATCAAGTTAAATTTATCATTAAGATCTACTTAAACAAATAACTAATTAGAATAACCTTAACAATTTTATATCATCATCAAGTCATTAACTATTCTAGAAGAACCATAAATCTAACAATAGACTACTCATATATGATTGTGATAAACATGATGGGCAGATGAATAAATTGCATAGAAATAATAATAATAAAACAAGGGAGTTCAAGATCTTAGTCTAATAATGGAATAAATCTCTCTCTCAAAAGGTATCCGTCAAGATTGCAAGTATCAAAAATTATTTTAAAACAAGAGTATCTTGCAAAAAGCTAATAAACTTAATAAACAACCTAAAACACAGCGAGAGACTTGTCTTGTAAATAGTGGAACTTCTGGGTAGAACCATGATTTCTTTAAATCTTAATTAACTCGGTGGAAATGTTGACTGTCGATCGACACTCAGGGTGAGACGTCGATCAGTGGTCTTAACGTTTCTTTGTTGACTTCAAGTTCTCAACTGAGCATTCTTCTATGCTTCAGAATGATGTAAGAGCTCCAATTGCTTCCAATGAGTACCTGAATCTGTAAAGACTCTAAAACAATACAAACTACATATAAAAGACTCTAAAACCGTATAAATATCATGGGTAAAATCAGGTAAAAACCATGACATATCAACTCCCCGAGACTTATCACTTGTTTGCCCTCAAGGAAAACATATAATGAATTAAAGAAAGGTTTGAAAACCCAAAGACTGACCAGCTACTTAGAACATTGTTTCACCTAAGTTTCTGTTGCAACCACATCTAGAGTATTTCCATATACTTTTCTTAGCTAATCAATCTTCCCTACCACAACCTACCAGAATCTATCTGACACACCCTCTACTATCCTCATTTAAATACATAATATAAGGTGCATGCTTTATCCTGGGAATATCGATCATAGGACACATGAACTCTTACCCAAGCAAGTGTCAGAATCACATGTAACTTTTCTAATCCTTTTCCTCTCTCTTCTTTCTCCTCTAAATCTTTTTATATCTCAAATTCAACGGACAATGATGCTGATACAATCCATCTTGCCATTTCATTTTTGATATTTTTTAATGAAAAATTTGTAAGTGAACAGTGGGTCGTTCGTAATGTACATACCCCTCGCTTCCAACGATGTGTGATCATTCCTTTGAATTAGAATAGTGTGGTCATCGGTAATGTACCTATCCCTCTTCATCTCAGGAAATCATACCAATCTTTTCTTTATAGATGCTAAAAAAGCTGAGAGGAGGGTCTCAGGAAGTAAAGTATTTTTACCTTTCCGGTTTACATGAAGAATCTGATCATGTGTATACCAAGCCCCAGAACAAGCAAATATAGTTACTTAGGTTGGAGGTTAGCTTTGGTTCTTTCAAAAGTTCTTAGCAAGTGTGGGTGTTACATGATAATCAATCTACTTAGCCATTCCATTCAACCTCAGAATGGTGCTAGAAGATGGTGCAACAATCTGTTCAAAAAAATGTTATAATCTATAACTAACTTCTAACTTTGACTCAATAAAACATTTATTATTACTTGTTTTTTATAATCATTAGTAAGATATAAAACATCAAAAATAAAATATGGTGTTAGTAACTGTCTTAATGTGAAAATAGTCTGATATTGGCGGGGTTAAATAGATTGGAATGTAAATAAGTTAGTTGTTAGGATTTAAGAACTCGTACCTTTCTGTCATAGTCGCCATCGATCGATGATGCCAAAGGACCATCCATCGATGGTCGACGAAAAGCATGAACTCGTCAGCAAGTAACCATAAAAAATGTCTAAGACCTCCACATTATGATCATCTCTCTTTGTTAGCTCTGTTAGACACTCAAAAAACCAAGTTAAAGCAGCAAGTAATGATAATAAACATGATTTCTAAAAATCCACCAGAATAAACATAATAAAATAAGTCTTGCACGAGTCTGAAATAAAGATAAAAGGGAGGAGAGCAAAAAAGTAGGCTACTCCTCGTTGGTGGTATCCATATCCATCTGGCGTGGTGGTGCTGGAGCTGCTGGTGGTGACCATGCCCTGGTACGCAGACGACTGAAACACTGGCACCGAGTCATAGCCCCCATATAGCCTGAAGTGCTCCCACCACGAATCGCTGGAAGTCGCCGTGATCGTGGGTAGGGATCTATGGGATCTGCGGGAATGCTGGCAGAGGGGGTGGCGGTGTTGCTGCCTGGTCCTCTGCAAGCTTGTGTGCTGCTCTGAGTCCTCCTCTGTGCCGTGTATGAACAGGTGCATTGATCATGAGGCGTTCGTCTAGCCTGAACTCGAGGCGTGCATGGGTGTCAGCGAAATCCATCACATCGGGCGCTGGGAGTCTATCATATGGGGCCCCACATCATCTACAAAGGTCCAAAAGTGTCCTTCCTTCAGCCATCTTGCCCTCGTCAGGTGAGCCTCATCCAAATACTCAAACTCAGACTCCACAGAGGCTCCCCAAAGGCTGATATCAAGGTGTAGAAAGATGAGTGTCAGAAGGCTCATACCGTCCCCTTCTTCTTGTCGGATCTCTTGAAGGGTTTCCCCTTCAGGGACACTATGTGCTCAGCGAAGATGGCTCCCAGGTTCACCAGCTGGTCGCTCATGGGTGGTGAAATGACCTTGTCATCGAGCTCAACCAAACCCCTGACTGACTTGTACATCAGTGTAAGCTCCTGAACCCTCAACTTGTTAGGCTCCATCTTGCACAACAGGGTGTTGGCAAGGATCTTCAGAAAGTAGCACATGGACGGGTGGCCGACATCTGTCTGTGTGGCTGCGCTGGAGTCAAAATGACCTGTGGCAATGAGCTCCCAGAAGGCGGTCTGCCCAAGAAAGGAAGAGACGGTGCAGCCAAGGTACTCGGGGTTGTTAAACCCGTAGATGTAGTAGAGGTCAGGGATGGTGATGTTATACTTGAAGCCCCTGATCATGAAGGTCAAGTAGGCCTCAGTCGCCCTCTTTGCCCTCGAGTTCTGATAGATCACCCGGGTTGTGGACATGAACTGTCAGACTAAGTCGGGATAAAGTGTAAATGGCTTAGTAGCCATGGTCTCTATCCCCAGCTCCCTCATCATATCACACTTATCAGGCCGGATCTCTAGCTTTGTAAAGACGTCTCTGTCGACAAACCTGGTGGGCTCGATAGAAATGCCTTGCCAGACGTTATTGTAGAGGTTGTCATAGTCGTCTGAGTCCTGGGACACGGCCCTGTGGGTGCGTCCCCTCGAGGCTACATCTACCTTGGGGTCTGGGCAATGCTCTAACGTGTCAATCGATTCCCTCTCCTCCTTAGGACAAGGTGCACGGCACAGAGGTCCCGATGGTGCAGAACTGGAGCCACTAACATTGAAATGTGCCTTGGTTCTTCTCTCGCTCATCTGCTATCACAAAACAAACGAGAATTAGTGATTACACTCAAGTCGTTATGACCGTCGATCGTCGGTCCCTCGAGGGCGTCGATCGATGGTCTGACGTGACTGTCATGAGATTTTGATCTCTAAAATCGAACCAAAAATAGTGCAAACAACAATTACAATCAGTTGATAAATCATATTCTAGTAATCCATCACCCTAAACCGTTCTAAATTCCAACCTATACCCTAAAAATTCGGTTTTTTCTCTCAAACCTTAGAAACTCGCTAAACTAAAATATTTAGAGAAAATACCTTGAAGATCGGTTGATTTACTAAACTAAACAGACGGAGGAGGTAAAATCGACTGGGTTAGGGGCAAAAAACGAGAAAAATCGACCACGGATTGAGAGAGAAATTGGCTCTTGAAATTCGATAGGTTTTGGCAGTTTTGAAAAGTGTTTATAAAAAAAGATTCCGGTCGAGCTTATACACTCGTCGCTTCACCGTCGATTGATGGTCATTTAGGGACGTCGATCGACGGTCGCTCCCTATATTTTTTTTCGTGCATAACTACTATTTTTGTTAAAATTAAATTAAATTAAAATAATTTTTATTATTACAATTTATTATATTGTATTCCTAAAAACCTTTATAAAATTAAAATTTTAAATTCAGATATTCACAAGTGAGTTTCTTCCCACTTAGCGCTTGTTTAAGGTCGTAAGCTTGATAGGAAACTGGGCTCATTAATCAGGATTTGGCATCTCTAGACGTGTGGTCTGAGAATGCCGAATTTCAGCTCTAGCCTAGTAATGCTTTACTCTTTGCCCATTCACTGTGAAGTCTTCCCCTTTTGGTTAATCAGAACAATTGCTCCATAAGGTGTAACTTCTGTCACTGTGAAGGGTCTTAACCAACGAGAACGTAATTTCCTAGGAAACAGAGTTAACCGAGAGTTGTACAAGAGTACTTGGTCATTAGGTACGAAATGCCTAGAAATGATTTTCTTGTAGTGATAGGCTTTAGTTCTCTCCTTGTACAATTCCGAGTTCTCGTAGGCGTGATACCTGATCTCGTCCAGTTCATTTAATTGGATTAATCTCATTATGCAGCGGGTTTGGCATAAAAAAATGTTGCTTTGATGGCCCATTCTGATTTGTGAGGTAGCTCAAATGGGAGATGGCATGCTTTTCCATAGAGTAAGTGGAATGGGATGGTTCCTAACGGTGTTTTAAACTTGGTTAGGCAAGCCTAGGGTGCGTCATCCAATTTTAAAGACCAGTCTTTGCGGATTGATCTTCCCGTCTTTTTAGGATTTCTTTGATTTGACGGTTGGATACTTCTACTTGTCCACTGGTATGAGGATGATAAGGTGTTTCTACTCGATGTTGAACTCCATGTTTCTTGAGTATCTCTTCGAACATTCTATTAATAAAGTGAGTACCTCTGTCGCTTATTACAATTTGTGGAGCTCTGAATCAGGCAAAGATTATATTTTTGAAAAGTTTTATGACTACTGCAGTGTCATTTTTCGGAGTGGCTATTGCTTCAACCCATTTGGATATGTTGTCTACAGCGATTAAAGTAGTCATCTCGTCGTGTTTTTTGGAGATGACATCGATCGGCGGTTCTTCGCAGGCGACGATCGATTCTTCCTCATCTGTTGAATGCACATGACCAACGAAGGTAGATTATGCGTGCTATACGTTTTTTATAGGTAGGAAATCGTCGATAGGGACGTCTTCTTCGACTGTTATTCGAGATAGGTGATATGCGACTTCGTTTTCGACTTCTTTCTTATCCTTGACTTATGTGTTGAATTCCTGTAAGAGGAGAATCCATCTAATAAGCGTAGGTTTCACATCCTTTTTGTTCATTAAGTACTTTAAGGCGGCGTGGTCAGTATGGACGATCAATTTTGAACTGACTAGATAAGAGCGAATTATTTCGAAGGCGAATACAACAACTAGTAATTCTCTTTTTGTTGTCGCGTAATTGCACTGTGCATCATCGAGAGTCCTACTAGTGTAGTATATAACGTGCAACTTTCTGTCCTTTTTCTGCCTGAGTACAACGCCCACAGTGTCCTAAAAAGCTTCTAACGTCCTTTACGTTTGTGGGTGGTGGTAAACATGCCATACCTTGAT
>CAJHQP010010714.1:0-17666 GCA_905132765.1 Moricandia arvensis
TCCAGTACTCAAATTGTGCCTTTGGAGGAAGTTAGGCTGATGAAGTTAGTTTTGGTTATCATCTGTGCTGAGTGAATTGATAAACTCTTAAAGTGACTGAATACGCACGCAGTGTGTAGTCAGCCAACATCCGATCTTTTGGTTCGTTCGAGGAAGCCTCAGCTAAGCTTTTCAGGGCCCACAGCAAGCTTCGATCTCTTTCGATAAGCCGTTCAGGGATTGCAATCCTGAACAGTTCAGTCCTCTACTGCTGCATTACGCAGATGCCCTTCTGGTCATGCATGTTCCACTTTTCATCCCTCACTAGGATAAGCATATGAAGTTTCGCTCCAATAACAAATGTATGTTTAGCTTGAGGGTTAGTTTGCGATCCGGAAGATGAGACGTGATTGGTGTCAGATACTTCGTAACCTGCTACTTGCCGCTAACAAGTATCGGGGCATTGACAAAGAGAGTGTTTTCTACAGTTGTATATACGCTAGATATTGATATGGTTCGTTTTGGTAGTGCTCTTGCTCTAAACTTTTTTGTGGATTTTGGGAGGCAGTTCTACATACAGATGAAGAGTCTGAGAGTACTCAGCTCTTTATCTTTGTTGCTCCCAAAAATAACTCTACATGGGGCCTATAATTATTTTGAAGCTTTAGTTTACTGGCTCAATTAGCACTTTCTTGGAAGGATAAAGAAAAAAAAAATATTATTCAAATAGGATACCTCCCTTCAGACGATTGGTTAAAAAATCATGGAAAGCTAAGTAAAACGCCCAGGTTTTTGACTTGAACAACATATTAAATTTTACAACTAGATATACTAATTGGCATAATATCAATTGTATTGTCCTTCCCGATATCCAGGGACGCACCTAAAAGTTTTTGTGAATTATTATGACTCAACTATAAGTGTGTTACTCTCAATACTAATAGTACTAATTTTAAAAATTGAGATTCCTCACAAGGAGATTGGCACGACAAATTCATCCAACTAGAATCGATGGTACTTATTGAATATTCTCTGAGCAGGGCGGTTAAATAGATAGTTATTAAGGAAGAGGGGATATCCTAAGATAGACTAAAAGGTTTTGGGTCAACCCAAAATAGCTTCCAAAAGAGAAATAAACGCAATAATAGGGGAATCTTTTGATTAATTAGAAGAAGCGTCGGTAAATATACATTTAATGGATTTACTCAATGAAATTGCTGATGTACATAGAATTAGGTCTTTGGGTTAACTAAATCTAGGCTTAAGATGAAGTGATGTTTATAGGAGTTAATTACCCTTGGTGGAGTTTGGAAGGTGCAAATTAGAATATGATTATTGTATTGGGATTTCCCCTTCACATGAGGGAAGTTAAAAAAATAAAGGCTAAAATTATTCAAGCAATAAAATAATAAAGTCTAGTTACATTTTGGGGTCATGTTTTTTTCATAGATAAGGTGTCTTATTTTTGGTGAGATAAAAAAAACCTTCTAAAAAAAAAATGAAAAAAAATGTATATTTTGATAGAGATTTTTTTTTCTTTTTCAAGTTTTAAACATACGAAGATAAACTAATGGAGTAAATTTGAGATTAACAAAATTGGATTTGTTTAGAAACAAATTGATTACCGATAAACTGACGAAACGGGTCACTCTGCTACCTTAAATTAATTCTGAGAACTAGTTGTTACTGATACAATGCAGCACGGCTGGTCTAGTTATCTTAGTGAAACCATATTGACTAGACGCCATGCTTACTAAGAAAGTATCGATCACACTCATACCATAGTATCGATCGACACTCACTCCTTGTTGAAACGCGACAGCTGAAACAAAGACTAGTCATCTGATTAGACTCGCAGCGAGACCTGAGTATCCTACTATTTCATTCAAGTTCCATGATGGTTATCATTACCACCCTTAGCATCTATTCATAATATATTGCATGAAACCCTAAGTCTAGATATTATCATTATGTCTACAAACCAATTGCTTAATCAATTACTATTATTTACTGGTTATAACTGAAAAAATGCTCTCAAATATACATTTTTAAGTTTTTATCACAAAAAATAGACCCTAATGAAAAAATGACCACAAATAAGACTTTTTATTTTGAAAATTTTACTTTTTTCTTTTAATTTTATACTTCACCTCCAAATCCACCCCTATAACTCTAAACCCTAAGCCTAGATTAGTTAACCCAAGAGGTATAAATGTATATTTACACGCTTTAATAAAGTCTATTTTGGTTATTTTCTCTTGAAGTCTATTTTGGTGACCAAAACCTTTTAGGTCTATCTTAGGATATTCCTCTTTATAATTTACCGCCTGGCTTATTCATAGCACATCTAGTGTATTGTGTGCCCAATCTCCTTGTGGATTCAATTTTTAAATACTATAGTTGAACCTCTTATTTGAGTGATATCAAATTTGGCGTCGTTTCGGGAAGGCATTGAATTTGCCATTAGACGTGATTAATATGTTTCGTCAAGGTTTTACTTTCTGTTTTAGGTACTTATAATTTTTTTTTATTCCAGGTGCATGCCCAGCAGTAGAAGCAACAAAGATAAAGAGCTAATATTCTCAGACTCTTCACTGTTAGAACGCACAATCCACAAAGAGAGGCGTACGACATCAATCTACACTAACACTCCTTTGTCAATCGATACTTGTTAGCCGAGCAACGATCGACACCATCACGTCTTCATCGATCGAAACTACCCTCAAGCAAACAACATTGGTTACGAATCTTATCCTAGTGAGGGATGAAAGTGGAGACATGCATGACCAGAAGGGTATCTGCGTAATGCAGCAGGTTAGAGACTGACTGTTCAGGGGATTGCAATCCCTGAACCAGAAGAAGCTGCTGAAGCTTTAGCTGAGGCTTCTCGACCCAAAATGTTGGCTGACTACAAACCGTTCAGATTAATACTACACTAGCAGATCTACTATTCATCAGCCTAACTTCCAAAGGCACAATTTTGAACTGAAGCATGCATACTTTACACTTGCCGGAACTACACCTTATCATGGTCATCCACATGAGCATCCGATGGACCATCTTGAGCTGGTTTGAGGATCTAGTTACTGCTATCAAAGCCAATGGAGTCCTTAAGGACTACCTTCTCTGTAAGCTCTTAAAGTACTCACTTGCTGAAGATGCTTTCATATTGGCTTAAGCCAGTTACCAACAAAGATCTCGTACATCATGGACTGACATCAAAAACGCCTTCTTGCGTAATTTCTTTATGATGTGCAATCTTAAGACTTAAGAACTTGGCATCTAGCAATAGCACTAAGAATGCTGATTTAAAAGAGGAGAAATTGGCTGCTAGCTTAGGAAAGGCGGAGATGGAAGAAGTTAAAGCCAAGGTGGACATTTTTCATAAGCTTCTTAAGAGACATGTGAGCTTTACAAAAGATGTAGAGGCTGTTGATACCACCGATGATAAGGGCGAATGAAGAGGATTTGAACTACATTAGTGGCACTGGTTTTCATAAGTATGAGAATCAAGGTGGAAATAGAAATTCCTATGGCAATGGTCAGAGGAGTAAATACAACTAGAGTTCGCAGTAACAGAAACCCTACAGCAACAACAACAGCAGAACATGAGCTATGGAGTGTCTTCTTACCAAAATCATGCACCAACTACTCAAGAAAGCAAGATAGATAGCCACAATTTATCATGTTTTAAGGGTTAGTAGAAGCTTAGAGTGGATTTGAATGGGAAGATAAATGCAGTTTACACCAACCTAACGACAAGTTCAAAGCTCTCAGCACCATGTGAGAAGTTGGAGACTCAAGTGGTTCATACTAGCGAAGCTGTGAAAGAAAAGAAGCCATGAGTAAAGGAAAATGAGAGGCTGAAAAGAAACACCACGTGAATGCCATCATAAATGATGATTTCTGGCAAGTGGTGGAATAAGAGAAACTCCAAAATGGAGACTTTCAAGTCAACTGTTCTATGGTCCTTCGGTAGTTCTCATTGGTGTCGATCAACACCCGAAGCTAAGCACCGATCAACACCCGAATCTAAGCCCCGATTGACACTCAAGGCTGAGCATCAATCGACAGCCCATTCTGATTCTGTAGGTTCTTGTGAAACAACAAGCATCGATCGACACCATAACTCGTTTGTCGATTGAAACTGAGTTTGATTGCAAAGTATGATGTAGAGCGTATGAATGCATTAAGACACTCGTCTCAGACATTAACAAAGCCAACAGTGGACACCAGTTAGCAAACCAAAGATGCATCAGGGCCTATGATTGTTGAGCAAGCTACATAAGTGAAACTTCTAAAAGGAAGCATGAGAAGATTCGTAAGCATCTAAAGAGAGGAGCTAATGAGAAAGAGATGATAGTTTTACCAAGAGGATGATGAAGATCTCATTTTGGACATGTCATTTAATTATGCTTATTGGATCCACACACTTTAGATTTTTTGCAAAGAGAGCAGAGAGCCAGAAGAGGACATTGAGCGTACGTTCCATAAGCTCAGAGAGAATATGAAGCAAATGATTACATTTAAGAAGAAGAGTGACCCTGAGAAGTTTGTGGTTCCCTACATTATTGGAGGTCACAGCTACACTAATGCGCTCTGCGACACGGGTTCTTCAGTTAGTATTATGCCCAGAGTGATGGATGAGAAGCTGAGTCTCAAGATTAAACCTTCTAACGAGTCATTCACCTTTGTGAATTGCTCTAAGGTGAATTTAGGAGGGATATTCAGATACCTTCATGTACAAATTGGTAATTCTCTAGTTCCAGTGGATTTTCATGTTATGGATATTTAAATAAACTCAAATTCTTCTCTATTACTTGGAAGAGCCTTCGTGGCTATTGTAGGACCAGTTTGTGACATGAAGACAAATATGTTGGATCTCTCACTCATCAGTGAAACTGATTTCTATGACCATGTTCACGTGTTCAATGGAAACATGCCTATATTGAAATATGAGATGATCCATGATTTGTGGCATTCTGCTATTATGATTATGGCGCAGAGTACGAAGATGACGGCGAGGTATCAATCGACCCTCAGCTACCAGCATCGATCGATACCATGCAACTCTAGAACTCCGAGAAACTTTCTTGATTGAAATTTCATTCCACCTAAGAGAAAATTAAGTGTAGTAGCACTAGATGAGCATGGGGTCTATAGAGATGAAGAGGAAAATGCACATGATTAGGATGGAAGGATCATCAATATTTAAAAAGAGGATATGAGAGCAACACTTGAGATGGAAGATAGTAAGGGAGACTGTTATTTGAGTCTACCAGAGTATGATGAATGTTTCCAGCTGCCTCGAGCCCACCTTACACCTCCATGTGGGCCAGCACCTGAGGTCTACTTGAAAACTTAAGTTGAAGAGATGATATATGAAATAATACAGCTCATGAGAGGATGCTTGATGAGTTTTATAGGGAGAGTAATGCAATCTACTACCCTCTCAACAACATCATTGGATGGTTGTGTATGGAAGAGCTGCAGCTGGAAGTGGATTACACACATGAGATCATTCATAGACAGCAAGAGCACATAACCAAAGGAGAAGAAGTCATTAAGGCTTCGTAGGCACTTGGTTTGAGATGAGAAGAGAAGATGTGGATACTTGTTTTCCAACAAGTCTTCCATTACCTTCATACTATCCAAAGACATCCAAAACACCAAGCCAAAGACTATTAACAAACGCTTGATGGGAGGCAACCCATTTAGTAAGTTTAAATTAGCTTTAATTTCCATTTTTACTGATTTGTTTGTGTTTAATTTATTTAGGTTAAAAAAGACCGAGGAAGAAAAGTGCACCTAGCATCGACCGACACTTTATCAATGCCGATCGTCAAAGCATCACGAGCATCGATCGATCGCCACTTAACCGTGTCAATCAACACTCACCTTCAGCGAACATGTATATTATTTCTTCCTTGTTAAATTTTGTCCTTATGATTTACTTTCCACTAATCTAAGACTGTATAACACTGGGGACAATGTTGTTTAAGTTTGGGGGAGGTTCTACTAATATTGTGTTTTATGTGTTCTGAAAGAGTTTTATTGAGTCAAGAAGGGGATGGTGAACTTTTCAATTTTTGCTTACTATCTAACCACTCTGTAGCACCATTCTTTGAGATTATTGATTGCTTGGTGTACTAAATGGAAACACCTAAGTGGACCACTACCAATAACTTCCATGCTGGCTGAGAAAGCATAAAGGAACCAAAGCTAACTTCCAACCTTAATCAACTTAACTTGCTTGTTTTGGGGCTTGGTAACACTCGATCGGATTCCTCCTGCAAGTCTGGAAGGTAAAAGTTTGTATGTTCCCTTTCCCCTTCTCTCATCTCTCTTCGGCATCTAGAAAAGAAAAAGATTGAGATGATTTCCTAAAAATGCAGAGGATAGGAAATTTCCTATGACCCCATTATTCTAATTAGAAAAGTAATGATCACACATTGTTGAAAGTGAGGTGTAAAATATTTCCTATGATCCATTTTTCGGCTACACTTTGTTAAAAGAGAAAGAAGGATGTAGAAGATGGATTGCATCAATGTCACGTTCATTGGAATCTAAAAAGAAAAAAAAAAGATTCAGAGAAAACTACATGTGTGTTCAGATACTTGTTGGGGTAATAATTCATGTGTCATTGATCGATACTCCCAAGATTTAGTCTACACATTTATTTGATGAAATGAGGTCAGTAAAAGGGTGAGTCAGGCAAATATCAACTAAGCAGTGGGGTGGAAGGTTTGGTAGCTAGCTAAGGTCTAGTACATGGAAGTGCCTTTGAAGTTGGTACCGTTCTAATGTAGCTTCCAACATTCCAGAGGTGAAGGTAATAAAGTTTAAAAATTGTGTGAGTCCCTGTATTTTCAAACCTCTTTACATGATTGTTCTATGTTTTGTTGATGACAAGCAAAATTATAAGTCAAGGAGAGTTCATATACTATGGATTTTACCAATTTTCACTCATAGTATATGTGCTTTTTAGATACTATTATATATGTTTGGAGTCTATTTTATAGTTTTTTGAGGTCCATGTATGTCTTGGAGCAATGTGAAGTTTATGGAGTATTCTGGAGCTTAATGATGAGGAAACCAGTAGTTGTTGAAAAAATCTGAAGTCAGAGTGGAGATTGAGGAGAAGTGTCTATCGACACTACCTTCTTGGTATCACTCGACACAGAAGCGAGTAAACGGACCGACTTGAAGCTCAGAAGTTCTATATAATTATAAGACTACCCCTGGTCGACCTAATTTTTATTTTTTGTGTGTTTGCCATTGTTTGGCGAACACACCACCACAAACAACATCCACAATACTCCAGTTTTCTTATTATATCTATTTATGCATTCTATTCAAATATCTGTTATGCTTTGCTTAATCATGTGTGAGTAGTTTCTGTTGTTAGATTTAGGGTTTTTATTATGATTTATATGAATTGCTGAGACATAGAATTGCTAGGGTTATCTTTAGGATCCTTCATCAGAATTGTGCTTATTTCTTGTGTTCTAGTGTAACTAACTAGAACCCTAAACCTATGATATTGATAACTACGACAATATGTTCATCACCTTAATTAATTCTGATGAGCTAATTGTTAGATACATGCGACGGCTGGTCTAGTTGACCTTGTGAACATATTGATTAATGCTTGCCTAAGGAAGTATCCATCGACACTCATAAAAAGACTTGGTCATCAGATTAGACTCATAACGAGAGATGGATATCTTATTATTGCATTCAAGTTCTAAGATGGTTTATCATACACCCTTAACATCTATATCATAAGTTTATCGCCTGAAACCCTAAATCTAGCTATCATTATTGTGTATAAATCAACTGCTTAATCAATTACAATTATTTACTGCCTAGCTTAATCATAACACAACTAGACTATTTTGTTCCAATGCTCATTGTGGATTTGATCCCTAAGTACTAAAACTTAACCTCTTATTTGAGAGAGAAAGTTGTTCATAGGGTAATTTGAGTGATATCACTTCCCTTGTTTGATTAACAAAAATAGGACCAGGCGATAAGAAACATAATCAACACCATAACCGTTTCTTGCATAAAAAATCCCTAATGAAAATCAGATTCTCTAAGACAGATAATCCAAGCAACAATCAAGAAGAAAGAAATCAAAAAGTAGCCGTTAGAACATGAGAGGAAGAGAAATTGAACAAAAATCTCGAGAAAGAACTTTGAAAAAATTGCTCAGTACAAAGAATAAAGAAGACAAACCTTTCTACTTCCTCTAACAAATACAAGTAAAACAAAGAAAGAAGAACACGGTTTATATTTCCGAAAATCAGGAACCACAAAAGGAAATGATTTCCACTCCACAAACGATTCTCTTTCTAAGGAGGGAAAGTCAAATCCCTTGAATTACATCAATCAAATCTTGTAATTAAATAGCCTAATTGGAATCTCAACCGGATCTTGAATAGCAAAGACCACCAGTCTCAAATACCTCACCCAACTTGAATTAAACACTCGAGCTGTCTGATGACCTGAGACACGTCGGACTCCAGGAGGGGGTGGGTATTGTTAGAGGTTGATTTCACCTTGCTTCGTACCCATTCCGAGAGCCCGTTGTAGTGTCCTTCAGGCCCATAGGAAGACAATGGGCCACAAAGTTCATAGGCCCATGCCGAGCTCAAGAGATGACCTATACCAAGCTGATACATTCAAACCACAGTGCAACAGATGTCAAAGCATATTAAAGACGAACATAAAGGCAATTGATCCTCGCCGGAGATCACGTCGCCTTTATGATCCAGTCTCCAAGACCTGTAAAAGCGATACCAATGTTAAGAAGAAGGGAATCCGAATATGTTCAAGGGCAACATTATATTTTAATAAAAAATACGTCTTTGTTCTTAGATACCTCATGTATTCATACTCATTTTATACTTATTCTTCTGATCAAATACACTTTCTCATACGGAATCATCAATATACAATCTTTTATACATTGTTTTATACATACAATCAAAACCATAAACCTAATTTCTGAGGTAGATTTTGAGATCCATCATTATCTATAGTATAATGGTAGTTTGAGGTAAGATGCTACTGTTTATAGAAGTAGTGTTAAAAACTATTACCTTAAAATTTTAGTCTCACATATATCTCTTTTAGTAGTCTCAGCGGATTAATGTGGTCACTTACCAAAGTGACACAGCCCTCAAATGAGTGGTCAGCAGAACCTAACGAAACCATCCACACCGGCCATATAGAAGATATCGGCGATAGAGGTTTAGTTTAAAGAGCATATCTCGATAATCAGAAATAATTTTGGCATGAAAACCAATTCTCAAAGACAGAGAACTTGTCTGTGCATCACGAGGAATTGGAATAAAAAAATCTTCACAGAACAAAAGGATATGGATATTACAAGTCATCAAATGTTTTCAGAATCCAATGGGCCATATCTTCAATATTTTCAGGGCATGCAAGTCCGACCATGAATGGCTTCGACTAAAGCCCCTTGACCTGTCAAGGAGAACTTATTAGGAGTTCAGGGAAACAAGAACATGCCCAAGAACCAATCCAACAAGAATAACATATAGTTTGACAAAATGGATGAGATGGCTAAGGAGCTCTGATACCACTTGTAACTCTCCGACCACCCATGATTTTTTGGCCTTCCACACCCGCTCACTCGGCATGTGGGGCCCATTCTAGGCGACGGGCAATGCGTCAATTTTTTGGAGGCCCGAAAATCTTGTTTACTGATCTTACAATCAACAAGTGACCTTTTCCGTGATTTGGCCCCACTCGAACGATATCATGAATCACTTTTTGATAGATCACCTATCATTTCACTATTCCAGCTAAAGCACTCTTAACTCTAGAGTTCTAAATGGATGTGTGTCCAAAAACGTAAGTGCAGTTACTGACATAATTAGCAAAATCAATTCTTTTAACATTTTCCATATACCACAAACCAGGATGTTACAAATTTATCCTTGCATCTTCTTTTGTTTGCATATATTTTCATCTAAAAACTGAAAATCTATAATAATTGTATTTTGTATCAAATTTTTTCTTGTTTGTCATTTTTGTGTTCTTGATGTTCTTATAAACTAGAAAAGAAAAAGAAATAGATAAGCTTAATTGTGTTTTATTCATTAAATATTGTTTTCCGCACTTCGCGCGGGATGTTTGTTATTTGTTAAGCGTGTTTTGTATTTGTTATAAGATACTCCCTCCGTTTCAGAATAAGTGTCATTTTAGAGAAGTTTTTTGTCACAAATAAATGTCGTTTTCGAATTTCGATGCAAAATTTATTAATTTTATGCTGCAGATTATTTTTCTATTGGTTGAAATATGGTTAGGTGTATAGGTAATTGTGTTTTATATAGAAAATATGCAAAATTAATTGTTTCTTAATTCGTGTGCAAAAACCTAAAGTGACACTTATAATGAAATAGAGGGAGTATGAATTTTATGTATTAAATTTTGTTTCGAACGTGTGATCTCACTACTTGAGTTCAAGTATTATCTATATCTGCAAGTGATTATTTATTTGGTTAGTAGCAAAAAGTTCAACTTTGTTTTTGCTATATCTTTGTTTTGTTTGGGCTACCCTCCTCTGCGTAATTTTCTGGTTGGCTTTTGTGATTATGTATTTGACCGAGAGCCATGGTGGCTGATGTCCCACATTCTCCTCAACCATGGATGCTCCGGGTCCTGATTATGCACTAAAAGAAATGTAACTTAAATCCATCACTTTTTAACATGTATAATGATTGAATGTGTAATATGCTACTTTTCACTGAGTTAGTTTTATTTCATTCTACAATCACCATTCAGGAGATACATATGACCTGCATTTTTCACCAAATATCAGTTGTTTAAATAGACTGGGGTTAACATGACTTCATTGTATATGTGACTGCATTAATAATTGTAGATCTGAAAGAGACTATAGTGGATTAATCTGGAGGGACTGTGAGTTATGTGGAAAGTAACATCCTTATTTATAGTTGTAGATTTGCTCCGTACGCTGGAGGAGTAGGAGGGGAAGTAATGTCTCGATAGTAATAAGAAAGCTTTTTATATAACTTTTATGAAGACAGTCAAGAACTAACTAAGAATCAAAGAAAGAAAAAGAAATGGAGTTATGAAAATATATACGCTTGACTGCTACAACAATGGAGGTCATGATCTCTAAGAACTTGTTTCACTGTTTCAGGGGATGAAATTACAATTTTGATTTCAGTAACATTAAATACTTATTCGACAGTTTACACAGAGACTAATGTGGTAATTCTCCTAGCTGGTGCAAGTTCCCGATGATCGGTAAGCCATGAGGAGAAGGTAGATGCCGACAATGCTGCTTAGGATAGTATGTTTCACGGAGGTAAAGATAGAGATGAGGAAGAGAAGCTTTAGATGCCAAATCAAATTCATACTTGTGATGTGTTTCACTTTCTAATTTCATAAGCGATAGTGAAGAATATCTCTTGCTTTTATATGAGCGAACTTTATTACTAAAATGACATTTAGTTTACTGTTTCAGAGCAAATTTTTTTTTATATTCGTATCACAGAACATGGCAAAATTTCTAAACTTCTTGTGCAAAATTATAACAAATCAATTACAACAAACATAAACCAGTACACCCTAACTGAGCCATGGCTGAAATCACAATCACCAAAAAACCTCTGCTTCTTTGTTCCTTCTTATACTAAAAGCTTAAAAACCAGAGTAAACTGTCCCACAAAGAGACATTAAATCCTAGAAGCATTTTCAGATTCTCAATGAAATTTACAGTAATATGCGGTCCAATCCTTTCTTCTAGTGGATTAAATGAGATTGCTAATTAGGCTGCTTGAATGATAGCCTCATACGTTACAGATGCGACATTTAACGCCGATCATTACGAAAGAACATTTGTTCAATTAATTTGAAGGCCAGGAAGATATTATATAATTCGAAATTAGAAAACCTGTACTGTAGACACGTAGGATGTTGCATATTTTGAATCTCTTATGCTCTAATGAATTAGTTTTGGTATCTGAATGTCAGGCACACGAAGTTATATAACAATAGTGAAGCTTCATTGGGTTTTTTTCACATGGTTCACTTTTCAAGTTCCAACTTAACTAAACAGAGATAATGGGACTTCTGTAAGCAAATATCTTTACCATCAAAGAACAGCCATTTTGATACCATAAGAACTTTGCGATGTTGAACACAATCATCACAACAGTGGTATAGAGTAAAATGAAAAAAAAAAACAAATGGAAAATTGAGTTACAAACAGATCTTGTTAATAACAATACTCATAACAATCATGGACATCCACGATAGAGCCAAGAATCAGAAGATGATGAGTTGACAAAATAAAAGAACATTGTATCTTGGATATATTTTTCCAGCTCAAAATTTGATGAAGACACTAGCTGGTGAATGGTGATGCAAACTAAGGAGACTAAGCAATGTAAACTAAAAGATGGAGCTACAACGAAGCTGTCAAAGGCTTCTTTACAGCAGATCAGACTTCATCCTAGTTCCATGGAACTGAATAGTTTTAGAACATCTAGATATAGTTTGAACACAGAGCGAGTGCATCATGTGTCTCACAGTGCCTTCTAGACTTAATCATAGTGTCGAATACACAGAGAAAGACTGAGATAAATGAAAACTAATTGCATTATTATTGGTAGAAGACTCAAAACTTCTTAAAACCACCATCTCTAGCAAGTCTTCATCAGATTCCCCACTAAAGTTTTGTATGTTCTATGATGATATTTCAACCAATTTTGCTTTCCTTGTGCCTCAAATTCTTTTATGCATCTTTATGGCCTGTTAGAGTGACTGTATATGGGTGTGAATTTAGTCAAGGCAGCAATACTAAAATATGATCATTAAATCAACTAGATCCTTTCTCCGCGCTACGCACGGATAGAGTACAATACATTTTTTCTATTTTAAATTTTTGCTACTTTAAATTATTTTATATTATATTTCACTTAATAAGAAACAGATAATGATAATTTGGTTTGAATAGTTTTTGATGTAAAAATGATAATTTGATATTTTCATTAATATATATAATCAACTAAAACTCTATTATGATTTTGTAGATATTATTATGTTAATTAATTTTGATACTTATGGTTTGTATACTTACATGGATGTCCATAACAAAAGATGAATAATTATATCTTAATGATTAGCATTTGCTAGTATATGTTTTAATAATATTTTTAATAAATGATATGTTTTCTAAATATATGTAGTTTTTGTAAATTTTATTATTATTTTATGTTTTGGTCTGTATTTTCCTTTTTTTATGTTAAATAATTATCAATTGAAACCGGATATAATTCCTTAGAAAATCTTTATCGTATGGAAAAGTTAATATAAATAATTTCTTTTATAAAATTAATCAGATTATATAATATATTTCACAAAGACTCTAACATCTAAAGAGTATATTGTTTTATTTAGAAATTTAGTAAAAAAATTGTGGGTGAATGATCTATTTTCCCGAGAGCTATCGTATAACATCATATCCCCACCAAACTATAATCTAGTGCTAAAACTCCATAAATTTAATTTAAACTTATTTCTCTCCTAATTATAAGTTGTAAATTGATTTTCTCCTAATCAATAATTCAAAATTTAATTGTCCATAGAACATAGTTTTAATCGGTTTACTATTAACTTACCAATTGCAAACCAATTAAACCAAAATAAACGTCAAATTAGTTTTTATTTAAAAAAAATCTGATTCACAGACAAAAAAATATTGATTCCCAAAAAAGTCTGATTCTTCAACATCGGGAAATTCTCCTTTGATCTCAATCACACATATCAAAGTTGTGTTGCCCGGAAGCCATGGTGATTGGTGTTGGAAGACATACATTTTTTTGCAATTTTTGTTGATTCAATTTTTTTATTTTGATGAATCAGTTTTTTTAAATAAGAAAATAGGTTTTCTTTGGTTTTAAATTGGTCGGTTAACAGTAAATCGATTAAAACATTGGTCTAGAGACAATTAAGTTTCAAACTATCGATTTGGGAATAAATCAATTTACAATTTATACTTTGGTGAGAAATAAGTTTACAACTTTAAATTCATGGAGTTCTATATAGTTTGGTGGGAAACTGATATTATATGATAGTTCTCGTGAAAATAGATCGTTTTCACCCATTTTTTCTTGCATATAAATTTGGTATGCCACGAAATATTTGAAACCTAATTTTTGTCAAGTTGTGTTTTTATTTCAAAGTCATAATACTTTAGTTTTTAAAAATAAATGATACTGAAAGTTAAAATATAATTTTTGCATTCACAATTTTCTAATCTTTATCTTCAAAATCTAATTTATAATTATCTTAAAGGATAAAAGTTGTTAGCAATATTTTTATTATTCAACGGTTTAGCACAATTCTCAAATTGTATTTTTTTCTAGAAAGTTGGAATTTGGAATATGAGGCTAGCTTTTAAAATTGTTGACTGCAATATTTTTTTAGTACATTGTTTATGTTGGTTATCAATCTAATTAACCCCGTAAAGATTGGAGTATTTTATTTGATGTTTCTCACTAAGCTTGATTCTCACAGATTTTAACAAATATTTTTATCCTAATTAATACAATGCATCATAAACTCAGATGTCAATATTTAGCATAAACCATCAAATGAACTTTACATGATGCAGTTTCTACTTTAGCATAAATCTGCTCGTAAAAACTTCAAAACCAATATAAAAATTCTGAAACGAAAACAAAAAAAAAACACTATCATATGAGGAGTAAACAAAACCCGAAGATTTCAACTCCTAAGTAATCATATATTGTTTGACTATCAAATAATTTGTGATTACAATAGTCCTAAGTCTTAATAAAACTCCATGCTTCCTTGTTCACTTGCATTCTCTTCTGAAACAACCTAACAAACAGATGAATCAGAAATGACCAGCCATATTACAAACATGTCTTCTCCTCTGTGTACGTCTTTATTCTTTTTCTTTGTAACTGATCGCCAAATTAGTTTAATTAGTAAACACTTTCACTACTGAGTCCTCCATGCAAAATTTACAACCAACCCTTTGTCAGACAATCTTATATTGGTCTATTGGCCTGATATGACATACATGTGTACAGATTAACCGATTTGACTTAACTAACTCTATACAATATTAATATAATATATTGAGTATCTTGCTATTTATAATTTTCATTGTAAGAATAGTGAAATCATAAGATTAAGAATAATAGTTATACCTTTTTTGTTCATAGATGAGGAGCAGTTCCAAGCCAATAAGCATCCAATCTATCCTTTTCTGTGTTTCTCGCCTCCTAGAAATGGGATTAATCGGAATCAAAGTTCCGATTCGGCTGGCCTAGTGAGATGTCATTGAAATTCAGGATGGGAGAGACTTTCCAGTGGAGTTAGAAGGTTCATGGCCATAATGTGATCTATTTCTTTCGAGGATGTAAATTTCGTGTGATGTAACATTAGAGGAAAGGATTTAAATAGGAGGAGCAACCATCGAGGTGGAACGAAACAATTAAAAAAAGATTGAAGAACATGAGTTAACGATCTTATTGGTTGTGATAAATACAAAGAAATAACTGCGATTGCAGGGAATAAAAAGCCGGACACGATTGTCGTCTACATCGAAAAATATTAGGGTTGGAGAGGTGGACTTCATATGGGCCATTGTTAATCTATTCTATTAAAATAGAAGTCATAACTCATTTCATGTGTGATTTTTTTAATTTGGACCATCATTAGAAAATTTTAATAAAATGTATTTTATTAAAACTAATGAAAAAATATTTGTAACTACTTTAATCATAATATATTTTGATATCTTTTTATCTTAAATATAAATATATATTAAAAATTATAACAAATCTTTTGAAAAGATTTTAGCAAGATCTCCACATTAAATTTTATGTAACTATTTAATTAATTTCGAATTATATAAAATATAATTATAGATTAATATACATTCAATTATATTTTTGATAAAATGAGAAAAATAAAAATCATCTACTTTTATAAAATGAAAATAAAAATTCTGTACTTATATATATAAAATAATATATCATTTAAATAAACATAAAGATTTGCTAAACGATAATCTAACTTTGAAATCCAGATTAAAATTTAGTATATATTAAATATAAAATAATTTTAAAATATGATTTTTCATATATATTTAAATTTTTTTAGTAATCAAATTTAAAACGAATAAGATAAAATATAAAATGTAAACTATAAAAGTATTGTTTTTTTAATAGTTATATAAACGTTTAAATATATGACTAAAATTATAGTTATACTACAAAGCTATGATTTGAATAATAAAGTTTATCAATAACTTATTATAATTTGATGTTATATATTATCTAATTTTATAATAATGTTTGAATTTATTATAATATTATTGGTCATGCGAGTTTTCTTTTTATACTCAAGTTATAGTTTATATAATAAAATTATCAATAACTTAATATAATTTTGTGTTATATATTATCTAACCTTACAATAATGTTTATGTGGCTTATACTATTATTACTATAATTTTTTATAAATTTGTATTTTGTAGCAAAATTTATTTTAAAAAAATTATAATATAACAATACTATTTTACATAAATGATTTCTAAATTTAAAATATATGAAAATTAAATTGCACATATATGATAGATGAGTAAAATTTTGGCATATATACAATAATATATTATCTAAATAAACATAAAAAATTGCTAAACAGAAATCTAACTTTGAAATCCTAATAAGAATTTAGTATAAATTAAATATAAAATAATTTAAAATATGACTTTTACATAGATATTATTTTATTTAATAATCATATGAAAATTGAATAAAATAAATATATAATAACAAATGGATTGAAACATTTGATATTAACATATAAACATAAAATTAATATATATTTATATATATATATATATATATATATATATATATTATCTAAGTAAACATTAAAATTTTGCTAAATGGTAATCTAACTTTGAAACCCAAATCAAAATTTAATATAATTTAAATATAAATAATTTTAAAAATATGATTTTTATGTATATGTTAACATGTATACTATAAATTGTGTCTGTAATAGTTATATAAACATTTAAATATATGACTAATGTTATTAATGATGTAAAACAAATATTTATGTATATAAAAATGAAATTAAACCCGCGTGGATCAAATTCTAGTTATTATTATATGACTAATGTTATTAATGATGTAAAACAAATATTTATGTATATAAAAATGAAAATAAACCCGTGCGGGTCAAATTTTAGTTATTATTAAAACCAAAGAAAAAAAAACTCATTTTCTCTTTAGTCAACAAAAACAGTATGACATGGCATAATAGAATTTTCCCATTGGCTAATTTTTGACATGGCAGAATATGACTTTTCCATTGGCTAATTTTTTTGAGGATGTGGACACTCTCTCCACTCACCATATTCCCTTTTTAGTATTGTAAGATTACCTTATCATTTAGTAGCATAGCATGTCAACGCCCATGTGTTCATCACCTCCTTTCTTCACATTGTGCTGCTCTGAGAAATGAAGAAGTGGTGTAGGAGGGTTATTTCCACCCTAGGCCCACGACATAGTCGGTCCAGTCCGCTACCACTCGTTCCGTGAGAACCGACCTCCGGTTAAAGATATCCGGTTTGC
>CAJHQP010010715.1:0-17666 GCA_905132765.1 Moricandia arvensis
CTTTCAGATCCGAAAAATCTTTAGGGTTTGCTCTTGAAGTTCTTCGTTGTTCCTGGTCAAATCTAAAGGGTTTTTGCTGTTTCGTGTTCGATTTGCTTTACTTTCTCGTCTATCAAGCCTGAGCTTCGTCAATGTCGTCACAACTGGATAACGCTCTTCTGCAACTTTCGATTGAAGAAGAGGAAGAACCTTTTGTGCTTCCTGATCATCCGGAGTATTACTCAACGGGTAGGAACTCTTTAAGCTTGGTTGGCCGGTTATTAAACCCCCAGTGTCAGAAAATGTCAGATTTGATCCTCGACATGCCTCGAAAATGGAAGCTGTATGATAGAGTTCGAGGAGTTGCTCTGTCTAAGGAAAAATTTCAGTTTATCTTCAAGCACGAGCATGATTTGCTTGATGTTCTTAACAAAGGAGTCCATACTCATGATTTATGGCCTGTCGCTTTGGAGAGATGGGTGGAGAAACCTCCAGACGATTATCTTCAATTCATAACTATGTGGGTGCAGATGAGAAACATCCCCATCAATCATTACACAAAGAAAGCCTTGTGGGCTCTTGGAGGATTCGCTGGTCATGTGGTGGAAGTAGCGTTTGATCCTGATAAACCTCAGATTAAGGATTATGTAAGGGTTCTTGTGCGGTTCGACGTCTCACAACCGCTACGCAGGGCAAAGAAAGTCACTTTACCCGGAGGAGAGATTGTTAATATCTTATATGATTATGAGAGGATCCAAAAAAGATGTTACACTTGTCAAAGACTCACTCATGAACAAGTCCGGTGCCCTTTCTTCAGAAATGCGAAGATCGCGACTGACAATCTAGCTGCGTCTTCTGCGGGGAGCTCATGTCAGGAGGCAACAGAAAAGTTAGAGGAGTCTGATCCTTTGTTTGGGTTGATTCCTGAGCAGCTCTCTGGGCTTGATCTTACTTCAGGAAAGCCTAAGATTGCTAAGGAAGTTCTAGACGATATGCGTCTTTACCTGCGAGTAGCGTCTGGTCCTGAGAAGTTAGCTAGAGAGGAAAGAGTAAAGAAATCTTTGGAAGAGATGGTGAATGATCCTATGGGTCAAAGGACCTGTTTAAGATTAGAGTCGCCTCCTATGGTAACAAATGTTCTAGATAAAGCGAAAGGAATTGTCTATGATTTCAGTACACAAGTGGAGCCCGCTCAAAGGTCTAAGAAACTAATGGCGAGCGCGATTGCTGCTGGTTCTCGAGTTCTTCAATCCGGAAAAGTGGTGTCAGTGTTACCTTCCTTGTCGGATCAATCAGCCTCAAGTCATCCTGGATTCTCTTCAGTGGGTCCAACGGGGTTTAGTGCTGGTTGTTTCAAAACTGGTGCTTCCGGGACTCAGCTGAAGAAACCGAAGGGCAGAAAAAGGCCGGGAACATTCACGAGGAAAGCTAATGGTAAAGGTGTTTTGAAAGCTGATTCGGGAAAAGGAAAAAAGGTGGGGGAGGGTGTAGTAACAGACACCAAAAGGAAAGCACAAGAAGATGTTGAGCCATCTCAAAGCTCTGCAAGGTTTAAGAAACCATTGGTGGTCCCAAGTAAGGGACCGTCCAGCATCTAAATGTCTATGATAAGTTGGAATTGCCAGGGTCTGGGCCGTGCACAGGACCTGGTTATTCCAAGATTGAGGGAGATGCGTAAAGAACATTTCCCGGAATTTCTGTTTTTGATGGAGACGAAGCATAAGAGAGACGTTTTGGTGGATCTACAAACATGGCTAGGCTATGATAGGATCATGACAGTAAATCCTATCGGGTATAGCGGCGGCTTAGCCTTGATGTGGAAAAGCTCTGTAAATATTGATTTCAAGCATGTAGATAAGAATCTTGTGGACTTTCATGTGAAATTTGGGAAGGACAGTTTCTTTGTTTCTTGTATATACGGTGAACCAGTGACAAGTAACAGACCAAAAATTTGGGAGAGGCTGAATCGTATTGGGGCCTATAGGAAAGATCCTTGGTGTATGGTTGGAGATTTCAATGAAATCAGGAACAATGACGAGAAAATTGGTGGTCCCAGAAGGAGCGAGGCTTCTTTTCAGGCGTTTAATGATATGCTCCAGATTGGTGATATGTCTGAGTTACCAAGTACTGGGAACAGTTTCACTTGGGGTGGCCAGAGGGGTTTGTTGTCAATCCAATCCAAGCTGGACAGATCTTTTGGAAACAAGAAGTGGTTCCAACTTTATCCGGCCTCTAACCAAGTTTTCATGGATAAACGAGGATCTGATCACAGACCGGTTTTGGTGAAGTTTATCACGGCTTCTGAGCCTTATAGAGGAAGTTTTCGGTTTGATGGGAGGTTCTTGCACAAACCTGGAGTTCATGAAGAGATAAAAAAAGCTTGGCTAACCAACCACCCTCTATTTGAAACGAAAGTATCAGATCGATTGAAGAGCTGTAGGAAAGCTTTAAGCAATTGGAAAAAGAAAGAAAACCTCAACTCCCGGGACAAGATAAAACAGATCCAGTGTGCACTGGAAATGGAGCAATCAGCGATGAATCCTTCTACCTTGAGGACGAATTTCCTTAAAACTGAATTGGTCCAAGCGTACAAAGAAGAAGAATTGTTCTGGAAGCAAAGATGCAAAGATAGATGGGCTGTTAAAGGGGACTTAAACACCAAATATTATCATGCATCAGTGAAAGCGAACAGATCAAGAAGAAGAATCATTAAACTAATGGATGAGAAGGGACAAGAACAGTTTTCTGAGGCAGCCAAAGGAGAGGTGGCCAGTGAATACTTCAAAAAGCTATTCCACTCAACCAATTCTGGAGATTTCTCTTCTCTGTTTGAGGGCTTTTCTAGTCGAGTTACAGAAGGTATGAATGAAGAACTAGACAGAGAAGTCTCCGTGGAAGAAGTGAAGGATGCAGCTTTCTCTATCAAGGCATCTAGCGCCCCTGGTCCGGATGGTATGACTGGGCTCTTCTTTCAAAGATACTGGAGCATAGTGGGGGAGCAGGTTACTAAGGAGGTTCGTGCTTTCTTCTTATCTGGACAGTTTCCTCTGGAATGGAACTATACTCATATCTGCCTACTGCCTAAAATTGAGGATCCTTTTCTGATGACTGATTTGAGGCCCATCAGCCTGTGTTCGGTTCTATATAAGATCATATCGAAGATAATGGTGAACCGGCTCAAACCCTTCTTACCAGACATTGTTTCTCCAACTCAGTCAGCGTTTGTAGAGGAACGGCTCATAACTGATAACATCCTCATCGCCCATGAAATCATTCACTCGTTAAGAACTGATAAAAGCATCTCAAAGGAGTACATGGCCATCAAGTCGGACATGTCAAAGGCTTATGACCGGGTTGAATGGGGTTATCTAAGAGCCTTGTTGGTGGCGATAGGATTTTCGACTAGGTGGATAGAAAGGGTGTTGTTCTGTGTCTCAACGGTTAGATACTCCACCCTCATCAATGATCAACCTTTTGGTAGTATCCAACCTGAACGAGGGATTAGGCAGGGGGATCCTTTGTCACCGTTCCTCTTCGTGCTTTGCACTGAAGGCCTAATACATCTCTTGGAAAAAGCGGTTCAGAGTGGCGCGATCCAGGGTATTCAGTTCTCTCCGGAAGGTCCTATGGTCCATCATATGCTATTTGCGGATGACAGTCTACTCATTTGTAAAGCGACGATGGAACAAGCTTCAGAGCTGATGAAGATCCTAAAGGTATATGAAAAAGCCACAGGCCAGCAGGTTAATGTGAACAAATCGGCTATCACCTTTGGGTCTAAGGTGGTGAATCCTGTCAAGAAACTCATTCAAGACATCACGGGCATCACCAAAGAAGGAGGATCAGATGCTTATTTAGGTTTGCCAGAATGTTTCAGTGGCTCTAAAACCAAATTATTAGCCTACATCTACGACAAACTTAAGGACCGACTTTCTGGTTGGTTTGCTAAACTCCTCTCGTTCGGAGGCAAAGAGGTTCTGATAAAGGCTGTGGCAATGGCAATGCCGGTGTATGCAATGTCCTGTTTCAAACTGACAAAAAAATCTTGTGAAAATCTCACAAAGGCAATGGCAGATTTTTGGTGGAACTCGTTGGAACATAAGAGGAAGATACACTGGTTAAGCTGGACAAAGATGAGCTTGGCGAAGGAACAGGGAGGTTTAGGTTTTAAAGATATACAAAGCTTCAACCAAGCGTTACTAGCCAAACAGGCGTGGAGAATCTTGAATCACCCTGAGTCTCTTTGCGCAAGAGTTTTTAAAAGCAGATACTTCAATGCTTCTGACTTCATGTCTGCCAAGAATGGTCCAAGACCCTCATATGCATGGAGGAGTATCCAATTTGGAAAGGAGCTGCTGAGTCAAGGATTACGTAAACAGTTGGGAGATGGAAGATCAGTTTATGTTTGGACAGAAGATTGGATTCACGGTGTTGAGAGGAGAAGACCCTTGATGAAGAATATTTTTGTCGATCTTTTGCTCAGAGTTAGTGATCTGATTGACCATCAGAACAGATGTTGGGATATGGAAAAACTTGAGGAATTATTCTATGAGGAGGACATAAGGAGTATTTTAGCCATGAAACTAATTTTTGATCAGCAGGACTATTGGGTGTGGCTTCATAATAGGAATGGCAGCTACTCAGTCAAATCAGGTTATTGGTTCATCAATAATCTGGTCAGAAGAACCGAGATCCAAGAAGCTGAAGCTAGGCCTTCCTTGAACGTTCTTAAAGAGGAAGTATGGAAGTTCTCAACGACACCTAAGATCAAAAATTTTATTTGGAGGGCTTTAAGCAACGCGATACCGGTCGGCGAATTGCTAGTGAAGAGAGGGATCAGATTGGACCCAGTGTGTCAAGCTTGTGGATTCCAGGGGGAATCTATAAACCACATCCTTTTTGGTTGTCCTATTGCTAGACAAGTCTGGGCGTTAGCCAACGTTCCATACCCCAAGAATGGGTTTGATGATGTTTCTCACTACTCAAACTTCCATAACCTGTTTTTGCTGATGAAGAACTCAAACATTCCAGAAGAGGTGAAAAATTCTATTCCTTGGATTGTTTGGTACTTATGGAAGTACAGAAATGGGATTATTTTTGAAGGAAAACAGGGAGGGGCTGCAGATTTGGTGTTAAAGATTAGAGAGGAAGCTGAATTTTGGTTATTGGCACAACAAAATGAGAAGCAAAGAGAGAAAAAGGAACAAGATGCATTGACGTTGGTTGTGAAGTCATGGTCTTGTCCTCCTCGTGGTTGGCTAAAGTGCAATATAGGTGTTTGCAGAAACAATGAGCAGAAGAGATGTGGGGCTGCGTGGGTGTTAAGGAATGACAAAGGCAAGGTTCTAATCCATAGTCGGCGTGCGTTCTATAATATTTATTCTGCTGATGAGGCGAATTTTCAGTGTCTACGATGGGCTATAGAGAGTATGAACGATCACCATCTCAACAGAGTTATATTTGCAGTGGATGATGATACCTTACCTAATGTTATTTCAAGACCAAAAGCTTGGCCAAACTTCAGATGGCAGCAATTGAAACTGATGGAAAGTTTGAGAAAGATAGAGTGGTGGAGAGTGGTGAAAGAGGAGAGAGTAACTAATAGAGGGGCTTTCCTCATTGCTCAAAGTGTGATCAAGTTGGGTTTTACGCAATCGTATGTTGCTCAAGCCTCGCCACGATGGATGCTACAGTTCTTTGAGAATGAGGAAATTGCTCCCTCTGTGTAGTTGGAATTTCCTTTTGTGCAGGGAAGGTTTTTGGTTCTGCTAATGGATGGGCTGCTGCGTATAGTTTGTTGGAGGAAGGATATGGCTTTATTTTTTGGAAGTTATGGTTGTTATGATGCTTCGTTGTTTAAAGCAGGGTGTTGTTAGTCTTTGTATTGTAATGGATGTTCTTGCTTGATGGATCAAGCCTTATATTAATCTAACAGATGACAAAAAAAAACATCAATATCCCCACACTCCACATCAAATTGCTACAAATCAATCACTCGTCCAATCTTGCGAACAAACCACGCCATTGGATTTTTTTTGTAATTGGCTTTATCGAAAATATAAACCTATGTTGACGTAAAGAGTGTTGCTTTTCATTTGTATATCTACCGGCTATAATTCTGAAATTAGTCCCTAGAACAAATGCATTCACATCTTCCTTTCTGATTCACTACAAATTAGTATATCTTCCTTTTCTTTGTTCTTTTCAGTTTGCTTTTGGAAAAATAATATTTTGGATCGAGAGTTATTGACATGTCATCATTGTTATGTACGTATGTACAAAAAACGTAGCAATAATCATGGATTGGCACTATCTTTATACACTTGTTTCTCTCTATGGGCGTCATCGAATTGCGTGATTTTGCATGTCTGATAAACATTGGAAATTTTGGATTATCTGGTTATAATTAACCTCTTTGCTTTCAACTGTCGATAATACATGTTAAAGACATAACTATTATCGATAATACATGTTAAAGACATAACTTCGTAACCCAAGACGTGATAGCCCAGTGGTAGTTCCTTGGCCGAGAGGTCAGGGGTTCAAACTCCCTAGGCCACGATTTGGGGAGGTGTGTCCAGGGCAGTAAAAGGTACAGACAAAGGCTGGCACCGGGCCTAGGTGGTGGGGCGTAAGCCCAACACCTGGTTAATCAAAAAAAAAAAGACATAACTTCGTACTCTTTAAAAACAGAGTTGGACTAGTGACCTATGTGAATACTCATTCTCAAATCAGTAACCATCATCGATCTGATGGCTCTGAATTTCGGTAACTATGTTTCTCTATGCAAGTGTGGGATCATGGACCATAATTTCTATAATATGGCAAACTGAATAATTTATTTATATAATGATGACAATAGAAATAAAAAATACAATATTTGATATCAATATATGATGAATAAAGAACGATTTTGTGTGGAGGCGAGACATTTTTTTTTTAATTTTTTTAATTACATATAGTGTGACGGTGTTTACGCAATCAAAATCTTAGGATACAATCACATTTCGACTATTCCGCATCACTCAGAATATAAGCTAATAAACATTTTTTGTGTTGTACTTTCAGACACAAAACAAAAGATATTAGCATAACTATTCTAAGTGGAAGATTTGTTTAGTCTCTTTATTCTTGGATCTTTTTTTTTCTATAATGCTAATAAATATTTTACAGAAAAATAATGAGAAGCACAAGTTTCATTTTTAACATAAAAATGAAATTTCATAGTGCAATAATGAGATTTTAATTATTGTCAATTATTATGTGAATTTATTCCATATTTTCACCAAAAGATTAAAAGGATAAAATTATTATTGTTTTATCAATTCAATAAAAATATATTTTAAAAGATGAATTTCTTTTTTTATATTTCAGCAATATAAAAGATCAACATATATTTAGTTTATAAGATTAAATTAGTGAACATGAAGTCCAACTAACAAATCAAAACTCAAATCCAATCAAACATTGTATTTGTTACTTTATACAAGTTTTTCAAATCACATATACAAGTTCCAACATGCAGCTCATGTGTCATGAATGGTTCTTAATTTCTTAATTTATGTACATATATAACATTTAGAATTTGGGAGTTTTAAAATATTAGTACACTAACTTATTTTTATCATCAATTTAATACATAAGATCCATGGTCCTATTTCAAAGCTGTGGCTAATTACTTTCATCTAGTTCAAGAAATGTATGCCCATAGAAGATGGAGAGAGTGATAGAAATGCACGATTCAAAGTTTTTATGGATTATCTGCGTGCTCAATTTGTTTTTACCCATTTTTTGGGTCTATATTTATAAAATATGAAAATGGATCCTTTTTACAAAACAAATCGAAACTTGTGGGCCTTAAAGTCAAAAAAGAATACTAGAAACGCGGACCACATGCATTTCCACCGTCGGCACGCGTTTAACGCTGGTCGTGCGGTTCGGTTAACATGGAATAATATAATGGCAAATCTCTTAAATAACCCTTTTTGAAATTTTTGTCACAAAAATAATTTTCAAAAACAAAAATGACTAAACTAACCCTTTTTTATTTTTTAAAGTTTAATATTTTTTATTTTTTTCTCAATTTTAAACCTCACCTCCAAAACCACACCCTATAACTTTAAACCCTAAGTGTAGATTAGTTAAACCAAGGGTATAAACGTAAATTTACATCATCTAAGAAAGGTTATTTTAGTCATTTTCTTCCTTAAAAGTTATTTTGTTGACAAAAATTTTTTTAAGACTATCAGGGTATTACTCTAATAATAATAATTGTTAGATTTACTAAAATGCACTCCTTAAATTTATTTAATAAAACACAGAACTATAGGTTCATTCTCGATTTGAGTTTTCATAATATAACCGTAATAAAACACAGAACTATAGGTTCATTCTCGATTTGAGTTTTCATAATATAACCGTTACAAAAGCGCGTGTTATCAAACGCAACAGCGATACATTGGTTTTCCTCCAGCTTTATTTTCAGTTTCCACAGTTTTAAAGTAACATTCTGTATCTTCTCCGAATTTTCTCTCTCTTTTTTATTTTCTTTAAATCTTGAATTCTCTCGATCGAAGATTTGCAAAACCGAAAGACTAGAATTAGGGTTTTGTGAATTTGTGTTAAGGACTTCTAAATTTCGTGTAACTTTAATTAGAGATTCCTCCTAAAATCGATCCGATGTGTTGAGTTTTCTCGTTCTTCGCTGTCTTTGTTAATTAGGGTTTTTAAGTTTCGTGTAAATCGTTTTAATATTTTGCAGTGGTCTTTCGGTTTTAGGGTTTTGTTTCGAAGTGAAGCTTCTTGACTCCGCGTGAAACCATCGTCGGAGGTAAAACCTTTCTTTGTTGTTTGGTTTTTGCTGTTTCGTTGGTGTCTATGAAACTATGTCGCGTTTATGCCATGTCGGATCGATCACTATTCACAAATCCATACATTCCATTAGTATATCTGTATGATTTTCTGAGGTGATTTGAATGTTCTTATCTACCTTAATCTACCGAGTTGATTTGTGTTCTTCTTGCTCTGTTACTAAGCTCTGTTTATATGCACTCCGTTGATAAATCTTTATGGTTATCGAAGTGACTTTGAATGTGATCTTATTAACATATAGTTTGTATCAAGAATCTGAATTTTTTTTGGATGATCTCCAGCCTACACTCAAAATCAAATCATGGAACCAGTGGGATCAAATATCAGAGAGAGAGAGAGAGAGAGGATCGTGATTGGTAAGTTAAAAGAGTGAGAATCAAGATGGCATTTTGCCTCTTGATATGTACTCAGTTTCTGAATCTGAAGTTCTCTTTATACTTGTTTATACTCAGTGTAATCTCTCTGTTTCATTCTCTTGTATAAATTGTCACACAAGTCACATAGTTAGTGTCTGAACATGGTTTTGGTTTGGACTGATGATAGTATCGCTTTACAGCTAATCATGGGATGCATTGTTTGGAGGAGCGAACTCACTGGTCTTCGTTATGGCGTCTGTTGCTGCTTTTTCTGCTCGAGTTAATGTCCAGGTAATTTCTCTGTCTATGAAATTAATTTCACGTTTACTTTTTTGTCTTCAGAGGATAGAACAAAGTCAAACATATATGATCATTCTCTTCGATGATGATGTCTTAGGATTTTTTGAAACCCAAAAATTGTCATAGGCAGGCACTAATCTTATAATGCTCTGTCAGATTCTTGGTTGGGTACACTGTTGCCTTGAAAACTAGTCCCATAAGGTCGGTAGTGCATGTCTAAAGAGAGGGATGTCATGGGATGGAAAAAAGGAGCTTAAGACAAGACTATATGGGATCTGTTTTTTGATTATTTGGATGGAATGGAGGATAACGAGGGTTAACAAAGACTATGAATCTGAAACAGATCCCATAAGGTTGGTAGTGCATGTCTAAAGAGGGATGTCATGGGATGGAAAGAAGGAGTCTTAAGACAAAGACTATATGGGATCTTTTTCTTTTTTTGGATGGACTAGAGGATAACGAGGGCTAACAAGAATATGAATCTGAAACAGATCCCGTATAGTCATGCTTACAAAGTCTTTAGGCAAAAAGACTATATATGGAGGATGGAAAAAATAAATGACCAACGGCTTAGAAAAAAAGTTCCTAGATGGAACTAAACGACTAAGGGATAAAATAAGATTTGTTGGATGGGAAAAAACGGACATCTCTCAAATAAGTCTTAAGACAAAGACTGAAATGAAAAGGCAGATTCTTTAATTTTGCTACCCACGGCTTACAAAAAAAAAAGAGTCTAGACATAGACCACATGTGTGTGTCTGTTTTTAGACATGCTTGCTGGAATAACAACTGATATCGGAAGCAACACTTGTTGAACGGTTCAAAGAAGTCTAAAACGACTTACAAAGTCTCTAGGCATTTATAGATGCTGGATGGAAACAATGACCAGCAACTTACTGATGGCTGAAACAATATTTGTTGGATAAAGAAAAGTACAAACATCTTACAAAAGGAGCGTAGACAGACAAATGTCTCTAGAGAACGACCACATGTGTCAGTTTAAAATATGCTGGATGGAAAAACGACCAGCAGCTTAGCAAAAAAGCCCTTAGATGTAAAAACCTTAATACTTGGTGGATGGGGAAAAGGCCAACGACATCTCTCAAATAAGTCTTAGCACAAAGGCTGAAACGAAAGGGCCAGATTCCTTACTTTTGCTACCCACGGCTTAGACAAAGACATAAGTCCTCTAGAAAAGACCACATAAATCGGGTTTTAGACATGCTGGATGGAAAACACGACCAGCAGCTTAGAAGAAAGTCCTTAGGTGACTTATGATTTAATTTTAACGCTTGTTGGATGGGAACAAAAATAACAACCAATGGCTTGAAGAAGTCTAAAAACAAAGACAGGACCTAAAGAACGACCAATGGCTGACAAAGTCTTAAATAAAGATTGTGAACCACAAGGCTTAAAATCGTTGGATGGTTAAAACGACCAACTGTCTTTAAGACAAATACTATGAACCACAAGGTCTAAAGAATTGTTTCTCTCGAGTACAACCATAAGGCTTAAAAGTATACAAAGACTGAGTTTTATGGATAGAAATGGGGCTGAAAAAGTCACCAATAGCCACAAAAAAAAAAAAAACTCTAAGATAAAAGACTATGGAAGAGGATCCAATTATCTGAAATCAGTCTTAGACGTGGCTTAAGAAACTTCTTGCTGGGTAGAGAAATTATCTGAAAGTAGTCTTAAGACAAAACTGATACTAATTCTTTTGAGAAACATTATCAACGCTTAAAGAATCATAAGGCAATGATACATTAACAAGGATTATGATTTGAGAAGAGATTCTTACAACTTGTTAGATGGAAAAATACGACTAAAGGATTATATAAGACAAGGATTCTTACAACTTGTTTGTGCATGTCTTTAAGAGGGATGTCATGGGATGAAAAAGGAGTCTTGAGACAAGACTGTATGGGATCTGTTTTTGATTATTTGGATGGAATGAAGGATAACGAGGGTTAAGAAAGTATCTAAACAAATGAATCTGAGACTTTATGGAGGATGGGAAAACAAAATGACCAACGGCTTAGAAAAAAAGTTCGTAGATTGAATTAAATGACTAAGTGATGAAATAAGATTTGTTGGGTGGGAATTAATGATCAACATCTCAGATTAGTCTTAAGACAAAGACTGAAATGAAAAGCCAGATTCCTTCCTTTTTCTACCTACGGCTTACAAAAAAAAGTGTCTAGACAATGACCAAATGTGTCTGTTTTTAGACATGCTAGATAGAAAAACGACTGATATCTGAAACAATATTTGTTGAACGGTTCAAATAAGTCTAAACCAGACTTACAAAAGTCTCTAGGCATTGTAAAAAGCCACCAGTCGCTTAGTAAAAAGCCCTTAGGTAAAAAGAACATTGATGGCTGAAACAATACTTGTTGGATGGGAAAGAGGTACAAACGGCTTACAGAAGTCTAGACGGCTTATAAGTCTCTATACGGAGAAAAAATCTCTAGACAAAGATCAGATTGGTCGACAGATTTAAACAATTAATGACCAGCTTAAGTGAAAGTCCTTAGATGGAAAAGGGCTAATGACATAATCTTAATACTTGGTGGATGGGGAAAACATCTTTCAAATAAGTCTTAAGGATACAAAAGCCACATTTCTTACTATTGCCACCCACGGCTTACAAAATGGGCTTAGATAAAGACCTAAGTCCTCTAGAAAAGACCAGATGGATCGGGTTTTAGACATGATGGTTGGAAAACACGACCAGCAGCTTAGACAACTTAATTTTAACACTTGTTGGTTGGGAACAAAAGAAGTCTAAAAACAAAAACAAAGAACCAAAAGGTCTAAAGAACGACCAATGGCTGACAGAGTCTTAAGTAAAGATTGTGAACCACAAGGCTTAAAGTTGTTGGATGGATAAAACGACCTACAGTCTTAAAAGGCAAATACTATGAACCACAAGGTCTAAAGAATTGTTTCCGCTCAATAAGGCTTAAAAGTATACAAATACCGAGATTGATGGATAGAACGACCAATGGTGCTGAAAAAAAGTCATCAATAGCAAAAAAAAAAAATCTTTTAAGATAGAAAAAAGACTATGGAAGAGAGGCCAATTATCTGAAATCAGTCTTAGCTCGTGGCATTAGAAACCGGACTTGCAGAGTAGAGAAACAACCCACGGCTTAAAAAAAGACTCTTTAATTAGGCAGACAAATGAGTTGGTTTACAGCTTGTTGGATGGGGGAAAAGCGACCAACAGCTTAAAATGTCTTTTGACACAAAATATATTGTGACAACCAGAAGACTTAAAGATTTATTAAAACAAACTCTGAACCCAGAACTAATTATGTTCGATAATCACAAGGCTAAAAGTTTAGAATGACCAGTGGCTGAGAAAGTCACCAGTGGCTGAAAAAGTCTTAAAAGTCTCTAGACAAAGACTATGTGTATTTGACTTGCTGGATAGCACAAAAACCAGAGCTTAAAAATGTCCCAAAACTTAGAAAATAGTTAGACAGAGACACTGATAAGCTTTAAGAAAAAGTCTGAAACGGAAAAGAAAACAGATTCCTTACTTTACGTATGACCCACGGCTTAACAAAGTCTTTACACAAAGACAATATGGGTTTAGAAAAAGATCCTTGGTGGACTAAAAAAGTTCAAACAGCTTAAAGAAATCTTACAAATCTCCAGAAAAAGACAAAACATACCAGTTTATAGACATGTTAGAAGGAAACAGTGACCAGCTTCTTAGACAAAAGTCCTTGGATGGAAAAGAAAAAACGACCAATGACTTAAAATAAGTCTTAACTCAAAGACTATGATGAGCCACAAGGATTAAAGAACTTTTTGTGCTCGAAAAATATAAGGCTTATAAGTATACAAAGACTATGAGTTAGATGGATAGAACGATCAATTGATGAAAAGAGTCACCAGTGACTGAAAAAAAGTCTTAAAACAATGACTATAAGTTGGTTTATATTTCGGTGGGTGGAAAAAACGCGAACATGTTTTGGAAACATGACTGACGGCTAACTAAGTCATACGAGTAAGATTCTTGCACAAAAAAATATATGACCCCGAAACAGATTCTTACTTAAGCACACGCCTTGGACAAATTCTTACATAAGTCTTTAAAATGACTATGAATAGAAAGCAGGTTCATGACTTTATACCACTGCTTACAGGTCTTAAGACTACATTCTGATTCGATGGATGGAAAAATACGACCAACAGCTTCAAAGACTACATATCCAAAACTGATTGTTTACAAATCTATGGTGAAGTAAATAATTCTAATTAATTCTGATTTTTTCTTTCAGGTATGTGCTTCAGAAGGTGTTCATATTGTTTAGAGACTGAGGAGATTTCAAGCATAGCAGACTTCTATGACAGGTATGTGATTTCCAAACTAGATTGTAAATAGATTATGAAATTCACAAGTAGGAGACACAAATATGAAATCAACATTAATTCTGATTTCCACAAGACATGTGCTTGAATAAGCAGCCGACATCTTAAGAGACTTATAAGTGATAGACTTTATTTTATGTAGCAGCTTGTGGCATAGAGGCTAATATGGCTCTCCTCTGGTATGTGATTCTCTCATGGGCGCCAAAGAGGTTTATAAATCTTTGGTGAAGTATGGATTTAACTCCCTCTTTATATTGTATAACCTTGCATTTGAATCAATGTTGCTCAAATAAATCCTTTTAATATTTCAGACTAATCACCTAACTTGAACTTTTGTAGGGTAGTCGTTTCCTTCTACGTCCATGTTTTGATCCTTCAAAGTTCCAAATCTGTTTTTGGTGTTGGCTATTTATGTAAGAACTCCTGAGTGAATTTCACTCTTAATCATTTGAACGGTCTTGTCTTTTTCAGGTATGTCCTCTTCAATCTTTTTCCTGATTTGTTATTTTATTTTTTTGCTTCTAGCGTTTTGATGTTTGTGTCTATTTTCTTCTCCATCAATCTTAAATCCTAATTTGACGTATCTCGAAAGTATTGACGTCTTCATAGGTTCTATTCTATCCAACCACTTACAGAATGCCAGACATACATATTACATCAATTTATACATACATGCATGCATAACCCATATACATACATACATACATTTTTTTGCTCGTAGATATTCATATGTGCTTCCACATTTCATTTTATTACATGCATTTATACATACATACAGATGCATACATACATACATAAATACATATTACATATTACATATTACATGCATTTATACATACATACATATTACATGCATTTATACATATACACATACATACATCTTTGCATACATACATTTCTTGTATTACATGCGTTTATACATACATACATTACATACATATATACATACATACATTACCTACCTACCTACATACATACATACATACATAATTGTATACTTTCTTACTCGTAGACATTCATATTTGCTTCCACATTTCATTGTATACTTGCTTTCATGATTCTTTATTTGTCTACTTGCTTTCATGATTCTTTATTTGTCTACTTGCTTTTGTTTGCTTCCTTAACTTGCTTTGTTGATTAATTGTTTTCTTAATGTGACTGCTGCTTTATCGACTTCCTTGAGTCCTTGCATGATTGCTTGTTTAGTCGTGTGCTTCTTGATTCATGTTCAAATTTTCTTCCTCCTTAATTGCTTGCTTTCCTTATATTTTTCTTTGATTCATTATTAGCTTTTTTTGCTTACAGTTACTTAATTTTACTTACTAAATGTCTAGCTGGATTTATCAATCAGTCTTCCATACAAATATGTACTTTTATCTAATTTAGATTACTATATGAAAATAGTACAAATGGACACTAGCTCGTGATGAGTGTCTATCAATAAGACTTGTTAATCATTTTCGTTTTTTTTCTTGCAGTCAATTCAAGTCCCATCTTAGAATGTAGTTAGAGTTTGTAAAAAATATTTCAATATATACTTGGCCACACAAAGTGGATACTATTTGCGAGACTCTCTCTTTTGAACGTTTTTTTTCTTTGATCAGATATGTCCTCTTTAACCATTTTCTTGTACATGATCAACTGTTTTCAAAACATAATCATACATACACAGTATATTCATACCAACATGATAATATATATATATATATATATATATATATATATATATATATATATATATACATTATGCATACAATAGTTGTAGACTTTCTTTGTCTTATTTATTCATATTTTCTTTACTTGCTTGATTTTTAGTTTAATTTTTGTTTTGCTAACCTACTTGCTACCTTATTCTATCCTTGCATTTGTATTTCCTTTCTTGCTATCTTGATTTTTCTTTTATTGACATCCTTGGTGAAAAATAGAGAGAAAATTTGAATTTGTTTTTCATTATGAATGATTTATTAGATAAATTGAAGTATAGTGCCCATATTTAACATGTTATGGAACTTTTTTTTGTTTTTTTTTGTAACACTGACATGTTAAACGACGTCATTTCGAGGAAATTCAATCTCCCTCCACCGTCCTTCAAACTTGTATGAAACAAATTATAAATATAGTGTCAATGTAAAAAGTTTTATGAACTAAAAGGGTCTACTTGTAAATAGCTAACGACGACGTTTTCAATTTCCCTCCACCCCTTTTCTTCTAACAGTCGCCGTTCGTTCTTGCTTCAGCTTGTGAACTCCGATTGACAAATTTTCAAACTGAGCTTTCGTCACCGCAAGAATTTCTAGAAACTGCTGCTAATATTCTCTATAGTAGCAACTCTGTTTTGTCGTCCGACGATGGTGGTTGAAATTGAATATCTGATATTTTGATTTTTCATTGTCTTAAGCCCTTACAATCTCGATTTGTAACAAGTTTCATTCTCTTGTTTGTATTCTTTTGCAGGGCTTGTAAGATCTGGTTCTGTCCTTTCTATATACATGGGCTGATAACTATTATTCAGATGCTAGCATCTACAATGATTTAAACTTACTCTGATTCGTCTTCTTGATCAGACATGGTAGCATAAGGTCCGTTTTTTCTTATCTGTTACATTTAGAAACACTTCCGACACATGTTTGTTATGGTTATGTTTTTGTTACATCTTCCCTCTATTGGTCCATGTAAACTGGAATATAGATATTGACTTATGTTTTGTATCAGATTGTGAAGGCTGATGATCCTTAACTCAAAACAGGAAATGTAGCAGCAGTTTTGTGGATCTCCTCACAGAAGACCTGAAGCTGCAAGAAGCAGTTTCAGAAGAGCATAAGAGAGCTCGAGCATTGTTGCTCAAAGAGACTTTAGTGTGCCCTCTTCTCTTAAGAGTTTCTTGATGATAGCTCATGAGAACATGGGGATAGCTTAAGTCTCAAGGCAAAAGTCTTATCCTCCATGTTCTCTATATGTGTACTGTAATTCTTTTAGTTTTCCTCTTGGATCAATATATTTAAACAAAGGGTTGGCCTTGTATTATTGACTTTTCTCAGATATATATAATTGTCCAGTCACATCTGACGAGACTTCACCTACTTCTCTATTTTATAGTTCTTATTCATCGACAAACCCAACCATCAGATTCTCATTAGCCAAAGATAAATATATATAATCTTGGGTTTTGTTGAGATTTGCATCTGATGGAGACAGCAAGAATGATTTGATTTTCAAGAGGATTTGTATATCTGTGATATAAGCATGGCCTAAACATAAGTAGACTTTGTTTTCTTCTTTGTAAAGACTATTAAAGACTTTTCAGATAGAGAATGTGTGAAGGGGGACAAGAGCAGAGAAAGAGACAAAACAGGTGAAGTCAAAAAACGCAATAAGGTTGACATAATGCAGCATATGATAGCTCCAGTTATCACGCGGTATCAACTTTCAATACTCACTCATGCACAAAAACAGCTGATTATTTCTTTTTATTCGATTTGTTTATCATAGTGTCAGCTAATAAAATACCCCTCTGCATTATTCTAATGCTCACATGGACAGATTCCATAAAGTTTTTATAATAATTCAACGCTTTAGATCTACCATTAAAGAACAGATCTCGGTTCAGTGACTTCTGCAAACCGTCCAAAACCCATGTGGCTTGTCCAAACTTTATAGCTTCAGCCTATTTGTTCTATGTTCAACTTATTAATGTTTCTTGTGTGTTATTCTCTGAAGCTTCCTTTTGTGGACTGCTGTTTTTTTTTCCTTACTTTGGAATAAGTTTTGTTATAT
>CAJHQP010010716.1:0-17666 GCA_905132765.1 Moricandia arvensis
AATCCACGCCATAGTCAACAAGATATGGACGGAGGGCGACAAATCTCAAGTTGTGGAAGTTTTTCCTATAAACGCTACAACAATGAAGTTTAGGATCTGCAACCCCTCTGTACGAAGTAGAATTTTGCGAAGAGGGATGTGGAACTTGGCAGAGGTTCCGGTAGTTGATAAGGGTTTTTAGTCCTTAGAGCAAATCAATGTAGTATTTAAGATTGTCGAACCACATGGAACTAGTGATCTATAACACTAAGAATACACAAACTTTCCTAATCTAAGCAAATAAGGAGATTGATGATTTGTAACAAACTAAACTCCTAGAATTATAAACAAAGTGATCTCAAATCCTAACAAGAAACAAGCGCAAGAATCAAGCTTTCAATCAAAAACTAAGGATAGATCCATGGGCAAGATCATCGATATCGGGTGATCAAGATTCAATCTAAGATGCTCAAACAAAACAATCAACAAGTCTATAGTTCTAGAGCTCATTCAAATAGATTAATCCACTGTCGTGACAATAATCCCTATGCTAATCATGAATTAGACATCAACTCCCGTTGGCCTTACCCAATCAAGCATGCATAAAACACAAGTCTACTAACCACTAAACATCTTGACAACAACTCCCGTTGGCCAAGCATGTATAGGACAATACTAGGTTGTTCAAGCATTTCATCGAACACCTTCCGGGCGTGAAACTACTTATGATCTAGATTAGATTCCCCAACCTTAACCTAGCATTAAAATCACCTAATAAGCCGTAGAACAAAGTTAATCAAGCAAGAATCATCCTAAACATTCACCTAATCACCCTAATCTACTTAACCCATGAATCTAAGAATGTTTACTCAATAAACTCCATGATAAACCTTAAATCTATGGGAGATTCAAGGTTAATCATGTTATGAGAATGAGAAACAAGAATTAAGATGAAGAACTTCCTTAGAAATGATCAAAGATTCAAGGTTTTACAATGAGAAATAAGTTCTTAGAGAGAAAAATGAGATCCCTCCCTTCCTAGGCTACAAGTTGTACTTAAACTTAGGTTTAGCAAGTGTAAAACCCTCAAAAGAAATGACCAAAAGGTCCCTGAAATGTCTTAAGATTCGTCCCAGCAAAGCCGCGCAGCGACCTGGGCATATCGCTCTGGTAAAGTCGCTCCAGGGTGGTTTTTCGAGCGACCAATCGCTCCCAGGCCGAGCTACCTGTCCATATCGCTCCGGTGAGGTCGCTCTGGCTGGGAGCGACTTTGGTAGGTCGCTCTGATAGGTCGCTCTGTCTGGGAGCGACCTTGGTAGGTCGCTCTGCTGAGGTCGCTCCAGGATGCTCGAACAGGGTGGATATGCCTCTAGTAAATTGGTCATAACTCCTTCATTACATCTTCAAATGACTTGAAACTACTTCCATTAGAAAGCTAACTCAATTTTCTGTGTCTCCTCAAAATCCTAGCAACATAGGATTTATTTATGTGCTCCATCCATGCTCATCTTTCACCCCTTTTGGATCATAATGCTCCCAAACATCTCAAATCACTCCATGGCACACTCCAACACCTAATGAAACATATGCAATGCAAATGATACCTAAATGCAACCTAAAATGATAATAATAAACTAAAATATGAATCTAAAACTAATCAAAATGGAGAGATATCAACTCCCCCAAACTTGCTCTTTACTTGTCCACAAGTAAACTTTCAAGAACAAGATGATGGAATGCTTTAAAATGAGAACTTAAACCTTAGAGTAACAACAAAAGTATTCAACTCAATATCCATCAAAGTAGTTTTAAAGTGCACCAATGATCTCTTCTATAAAAGAGTTAGCCATACTCATCACTCATGCAATGCCTTAGAGCTAAACTTTCAATGTAATAGCAAGAAACCAATGCAACTCAACTCTTTAACATTCATTAAAGTGTTTAGTGAACTCTCTCAATCAACTTAAATCACAAACCAAAGGGTTAGGTGCAAAGAGGCTAAGATGACTTTTAAAGGGGAGTTTGCTCAATTTCCTTAAGGTTTTTAACTCATGAAAAGGGATGCATAAGCTATTGCAAAAGTAAGAAGAAGAAGAACAATTCATGCATACAAGTATTCACTTCCATGTTCTACCCTTCCCAAGTTATGTATCTACAATCCCAAACCAAAAATATCAAACTCAAAACACTTCTCTCACCCCAAATTCACTCTTTTTCACCAATTTACTACTTAGGAAGCTCTCTTTTCTTTTCATCCTCTCAATTCTTTTATTTTCTTTTCTAGAGGATGTCATTTTTTTTTATCTCATGCTTCCTAAGTTTCTCTTTTATTTCTCATTCACCCTTTTATTTTACTCTTTTCTATTGGGTTTCCTTTCACTCTTGCATTGTTTTCACTCTTTTCTTTTCTTTCCTCTCATCACATAATCTCACTCAAAAACAATCCCATCAAACCCCATCCTAACTAATAAAAGTACTTGGCATATGGAGGCTATTACTTGTCGTTCCTCTGTCATTCAAAATTTTGCACTAGAATACATCATAAACAAGAGGCCTCACTCATCAAACAATCAAGGGGCAAAGAAAAAGGGTTAGGGTTCAAGGTGAGGTACCATTTAGTGATGCAAATGGCCATTCAAGCTTGTAAGAAGGTCTAAAAGTGGATAAGCAAACTTGAATGTTTTGTTGTTACCAAGAGTGAGCAATTCAAGCTTCAAGAGAGAGTAATTAGATGTTCATTTAAGTTCAAGTTCAAGTTCATAGAGTTGAGCTACAAGGAAGACATGCATCTACAAATGAGTTCAACTTTCAAGCAATGAGATCCAAGCATGGTTCTTCCTTAACTTCATGTTCATATAAATGCAATAAACAACTCCAAAGATGGACATTCAATCAAACTCATAAGTTGTTACTTACCAATAAAACTTCATTAAGACTCTCAATGCATATGCAATGCAACCTAAATGATTCTAGACTCAATCCTAAAGATGTAAATGAAACAAAATATGAATCTAAATGCTTGTTTTTGTTGTTTTCGAAAATTTTCAAATTTTTAGGTTTTTTCTATGCAAATAAATATGTACGATGCAATGCATGAGATGCATGACAAGTAAACAAAACAGAAAACAAGGTGAGATAGTAGACTCTCCCCCAAACTTACTTCACACAGTCTCTTGTGTGAGAGTAAATTTGAAGGAGAGGTGAAAGGGAAAATAAAACATGATGAGCTAAGTATTGACAAGGGAAAAATGCACTTACTTGGAGTTGGCTTTGATGAAAGGAGGGAATTGGGAGGGAGAGAGCTTGCTGTGACCTCGGCCATTTTGTCTTCACCTCTTTGAAAGATTTAGAACTCCCCCAAACTTGCTCCTAAACTTATTCAAACACATTAAAACAAAATAAAAAAGAAATAGAAATATATACAAAGGATAGACATGGGAATGCCTCCCAAGCGCGCTTGTTTTAAGTCTCTAGCTTGACTTTGTGCGCTTGCTAGTCATAGGAATCAAAAGGTTGAGCCAATGCACCTTTGGTCCTTCTCCTGCAAACACAAGAATCAAAGTGTGCAAAGGAGCACACTACTGTCCATAGGAAATAGACAGATTTTTCATCAAAGAGCATTACTAAAGATATAGCATGGATTAACACATGCTCCTTGAGGTTCAGATGATCATGAGAATCAAATGCATTTGATGGAAACACAAAGTCGACTACAGGTTCAAACGAGGTTCTCACAAAGTAATCTACTTCATCACCATCAATCAAATAAAGCACAATGTTCTTATTCTCATGATTATTTTTGATAAAGGGGTTTTCTATCTCAAGCAAGAGCTTATCCACATCAAGTTCATCCCCTAAATTAGCTAGTTCAAGAAAAGGTCTAGATTCATCAAGCATCAAAAGGTCAGTTTCGAGATCAATTGAAGCACAAAGATAGTTCTTGTCAAAACAAACTTCAAGGTGATCCCTAGCGATCTTTTCTACTCTCAAGTCATCTAGTTTTCTAGTTTCACATATCAGATCAAGACATTCATTGATGAGCACATGAGAATTCAGATCAGAGGCAATATCTTCAACACAAGGCAAGCCACAATCCTCAAAATCATGAATTTCAGAGGTAGAATTACGTATACCTTCTATATGGGTTGGTGGAACCCAATCTATTACCTCCTCGAGATCATGAGCAATCCGTATCTCTTTGTATGTGAGCTCTCTTCCTTCTAGCATTGCCCGATGTTGCATAAGATTTATCCTAAACAACGCTGCCATGTTACTCCTTGTTGACGTTGGGCTCTCTTTACAAAGCCCATCTACCTTCACACTTTGTTCTGGTGTGAGTACACTTTCATCAAAGGGTGGCTCCACATATGGCTCATCATCTTCAATGTCATCCTCAAATGTTTTTTTCTCTTCTTGTGGCCAGTCAAAGTAACTTGCAGCCATTACTACAAAAAAAAAGAGCTAAAATAGAAAGTTAGTAGATGTACAAAAGCAAAACAAAGCAAGAAAATAAAGCTTAGTCTCAAGAAAATCTGAAATCCTAATGATAAATCTATTTAGTTCCCCGGCAACGGCGCCAAATTTGATAAGGGTTTTTAGTCCTTAGAGCAAATCAATGTAGTATTTAAGATTGTCGAACCACATGGAACTAGTGATCTATAACACTAAGAATACACAAACTTTCCTAATCTAAGCAAATAAGGAGATTGATGATTTGTAACAAACTAAACTCCTAGAATTATAAACAAAGTGATCTCAAATCCTAACAAGAAACAAGCGCAAGAATCAAGCTTTCAATCAAAAACTAAGGATAGATCCATGGGCAAGATCATCGATATCGGGTGATCAAGATTCAATCTAAGATGCTCAAACAAAACAATCAACAAGTCTATAGTTCTAGAGCTCATTCAAATAGATTAATCCACTGTCGTGACAATAATCCCTATGCTAATCATGAATTAGACATCAACTCCCGTTGGCCTTACCCAATCAAGCATGCATAAAACACAAGTCTACTAACCACTAAACATCTTGACAACAACTCCCGTTGGCCAAGCATGTATAGGACAATACTAGGTTGTTCAAGCATTTCATCGAACACCTTCCGGGCGTGAAACTACTTATGATCTAGATTAGATTCCCCAACCTTAACCTAGCATTAAAATCACCTAATAAGCCGTAGAACAAAGTTAATCAAGCAAGAATCATCCTAAACATTCACCTAATCACCCTAATCTACTTAACCCATGAATCTAAGAATGTTTACTCAATAAACTCCATGATAAACCTTAAATCTATGGGAGATTCAAGGTTAATCATGTTATGAGAATGAGAAACAAGAATTAAGATGAAGAACTTCCTTAGAAATGATCAAAGATTCAAGGTTTTACAATGAGAAATAAGTTCTTAGAGAGAAAAATGAGATCCCTCCCTTCCTAGGCTACAAGTTGTACTTAAACTTAGGTTTAGCAAGTGTAAAACCCTCAAAAGAAATGACCAAAAGGTCCCTGAAATGTCTTAAGATTCGTCCCAGCAAAGCCGCGCAGCGACCTGGGCATATCGCTCTGGTAAAGTCGCTCCAGGGTGGTTTTTCGAGCGACCAATCGCTCCCAGGCCGAGCTACCTGTCCATATCGCTCCGGTGAGGTCGCTCTGGCTGGGAGCGACTTTGGTAGGTCGCTCTGATAGGTCGCTCTGTCTGGGAGCGACCTTGGTAGGTCGCTCTGCTGAGGTCGCTCCAGGATGCTCGAACAGGGTGGATATGCCTCTAGTAAATTGGTCATAACTCCTTCATTACATCTTCAAATGACTTGAAACTACTTCCATTAGAAAGCTAACTCAATTTTCTGTGTCTCCTCAAAATCCTAGCAACATAGGATTTCTTTATGTGCTCCATCCATGCTCATCTTTCACCCCTTTTGGATCATAATGCTCCCAAACATCTCAAATCACTCCATGGCACACTCCAACACCTAATGAAACATATGCAATGCAAATGATACCTAAATGCAACCTAAAATGATAATAATAAACTAAAATATGAATCTAAAACTAATCAAAATGGAGAGATATCAGTAGTCATGTCCAAATGGTCAACGTTCCCTGACGAGACTAAGCAAGAAACAAAAGCCGTACCAATGTGGGTTTATATGAAGAATGTTCCTATCTCAATGTTTTCATGGAAAGGGTTGAGCTTTGTCGCGAGTTCGATAGGCATACCAAAGAGATTACATCCAGAAACAGCGCAATGCTCGAATATGAAAGTGGCGAAGATTTTCGTCATAGCTGACCTTACAAAGGATCTGCCGCAGTCCATGAAATTCAATTATCAAGGGAAGGAAACGATGATTGACTTTACATACCCGTGGCTTCCTTCTAAATGCTCCAACTGTAACAAATGGGGTCATTTGGCAAAAGCATGCCTGATCGAGAAAGATCAAACAATCTTGGCTAATAAGAAGCAGATCACTATAGTGGAAGGGGATACTGCGAAAGAGGCAGCAACAGGAAATGCGAAGGAGACAGAAAAAGCGGGGGAGAAAGAAATGGAGGTCGAAATGGCAATCGAGGCGGTCTCTAATCCTGAAAAGGAAAGGGAAACTGAGGTCGCGCTGGTGGAGGATCAGAATGTTGTTCCTAGTAACCAAACGGAAGAAAGAAGCACTGTGGTTGATGTACCAAGCAAGGGATCTGATACTGCGAAAATCCCGCTGGAGGAACATGACTCTTCTAAAGAAGCTGGCTGGTCCATGGTCTCTCCGGGTAAAGCCTGTCGATCACCAGATAAAAGCTGCAATCCCTTGAGTATGGGAATGTCTCCATCATATCTCAAACACGTTTCGCGGTTCTTAACACAGAGGAAGAAGGAGAAATTGTGGCACAGGAGGAATCAAAGGGGAAAAATAGTGAAGTGTCAGATATTGACATGGAACAATCCTCCACGGCGGATTTGGAACCTGCAAATACTAATTGGCAATCAAAGAATGTGGATGCACCTTCTCTGGCAACAAAGACAAATGAACCAGAGGCTATCCCTATGAGACGACCCCTTCCTCATAGCTCGAAATCAAGCCACAAGCTCACCACAGAAAATTCTGTTCAAAAGACCAAGGACGAAAGTTCTGGAACTTTGAACAAAAAGAACTCTCGTAAACATTATTGATGTCGGGGTTCTTCTGGAATGTTCGTGGTTTCAACAAGTCAATCAAACATTCCGTTGTGAAGAAGTGGACTCAGAATCGAGACTTTTTATTCGGTGCCTTGCTGGAAACGAGAGTGAAGGCAAGGAAAAGTGAGAGGATATCAAGTACAGTTTTCCATGGCTGGTCTATGATGTCAAACTACGAGCATAATCCGTTGGGGCGAATCTGGCTGGTGTGGAGACCTGAAGTGAGAATTTCTCCTTTTTATAAAAGTGACCAGTTGATCACAGTTTCAGTGGAGGTACATGAATGCGCAGACGTGTTTTTCTGCACTGTGGTTTACGCAAAAAATTTGGAATCAGAGAGAAAGGAGCTTTGGGATGACCTCAAGAATCATTACAACTCTCCTATCATTCGTAAAAGTCCATGGATGGTTGCGGGGGATTTCAATGAGACACTCAATCTGGAGGAACATTCCTTACATGCTACTGATCCTATCTTCTCGCAAGGTATGAGAGAATTTCAAAATACTGCTGCTTACTGCAATTTGTTTGATCTTGCCGGTCATGGACCGGTTTATACCTGGACAAATAAAAGAGATGACGATTTAATCTCCAAGAAACTGGATAGAGTATTGATAAATGACAACTGGGCTAGGTTATTTCCGCAATCGTATAATGTGTTCGAAGGAGGAGGGTGCTCTGACCACTTACGCTGCAGATTTCACCTACGACCAGAAGTTACTCGGCCAACAAGACCTTTCAAATTTGTAAATGGCATCGCTAAGTTAGATGGATTTAAACCAATGATTGAGAGCTACTGGAACCAAACTGAGCCGATTCACATGTCAACATCTTCTCTGTTCAGGTTCTCTAAGAAATTAAAGACTCTAAAGCCTGACATCCGTGTATTAGCAAAGGAAAAGCTGGGGAACCTCTCTCTGAAAGCTGCTGAGGCATATGATGATTTATGTCTGAAGCAAGAGGAGAACTTGAATTACCCGTCTCAACAGAATCTGGAAAGAGAAAACAGAGCATACACGCGCTGGGAACATGTATCAACATTGGAGGAGAACTTACTGAAGCAGCAATCAAAACTCCATTGGCTGGATGCCGGAGACAAGAACAACAAGGCCTTTCATCGAGCAGCAACGGTTCGTCACTCCCATAATTCCATCAAAGAACTGCTTTGTAGAGATGGTGAGATTGCTCAAAATCACGAAAACATTAAAATGGAAGCAGAGGGTTTCTTCCGAGAATTTCTCCAACAAAAACCTGATGACTTTGAAGATATTGAGCTGAGTAACCTCAGAACGCTCCTACCTTACAGATGTTCAGCTGCTACTCAGAATGATCTTCTGAAAGTAGTGACGCCTGAAGAGATACAGAAGGTTTTATTTGGCATGCCAAACGACAAATCTCCAGGGCCAGATGGATACACTGTCGAATTCTATAAATCAGCATGGCCAGTCATAGGATCAGAGTTTATAATTTCGGTACAATCCTTCTTTGTGATGGGGTTTTTACCGAAAGGTATTAACTCTACGATCTTGGCTCTCATACCAAAGAAAGCAGTGGCAAGAGAGATGAAAGATTACCGACCAATCTCCTGCTGTAATGTTATCTACAAAGTCATCTCAAAGATAATTGCTAATAGGCTGAAGGCTATTCTTCCAGAATTCATTTCTCAAAACCAATCTGCTTTTGTGAAAGGAAGGCTGCTCATCGAGAATCTTCTACTTGCAACAGAACTCGTCAAGGACTATCACAAGGACACCATATCCACCAGATGTGCTCTGAAGATCGATATCTCCAAAGCTTTCGACACAGTCCAATGGAGTTTCCTTCTTAAAACCTTGGAAGCAATGGACTTCCCACCAACATTCATTCACTGGATATCTCTATGCATTACAACCCCTTCGTTCTCTGTCCAAGTGAATGGGGAGCTTGCTGGGTACTTCCAAAGTGAGAGGGGACTGCGTCAAGGTTGTGCATTATCCCCGTACCTGTTTGTTATCTGTATGAATGTGCTATCAAAACTGCTTGATAAAGCCGCTGCTGATCGCCATATGGGGTTTCACCCGAAGTGTAAAAACCTTGGACTTACTCATTTAAGCTTCGCGGATGACATCATGGTCTTCACTGATGGACGAATTCGATCCTTAGAAAGCATTCTTGATGTCTTTAACTACTTTGGTAAAGTCTCTGGACTGAAGATAAGCATGGACAAAACTACAATATACTATGCCGGGTTACCAGCCGCAACAATCCATGCGCTAGAGCAACGGTATGCTTTTGTACCAGGTAAACTACCTGTGAGATACCTAGGACTGCCCCTGCTTACTAAAAGAATGGCTAAATCTGACTACAGTATTCTGATTGAGAAAATAAGACACCGTATTGGACTTTGGACAAACAGATTTCTATCCATGGCCGGAAGACTGCAACTTATAAAATCTGTGCTACTGAGTATTGTAAACTTTTGGATGGCTGGATTTCTGTTGCCAGGAGGGTGCATCAAGGAGATCAACAGTATTTGCTCTGCATTTTTGTGGTCAGGTCCTACTCTAAATTCTCGAAAGGCTAAGATTTCCTGGGAAATAGTAACTCGTGGAAAACAAGAAAGGGGACTTGGACTCAGACCCTTAAAGGAAGTGAACAAGGTCTGTTGTTTGAAATTGTTGTGGCGCATCGTCTCTGGTCTTCCGTCCCTTTGGACCAAATGGATTCACACCTATTTGATAAAGCAAAGAAACTTCTGGTCCGTGCTTGATACAACTATAAATGGCTCTTGGATGTGGAGGAAAATGCTAAAACATCGTACTCAGGCGAAAGAACTGCACAAGATGAAACTCAGAGATGGACAGGGAACCTCTTTCTGGTTCGATTCCTGGTCGTCTATGGGTAGACTACATGATCTCTTCGGGCCTCGGGGCTGTATAGACATGGGCATAACGATAAACTCAACGGTACATGAGGTAATGACAAGTACGAGGAGAAGGCGTCACCGTCGTGATGTTTATAACGTGCTGGAAAACCTCATCGCAACACAAAGAGAGAAGATGACGCTGAGAAAAGATCAACCAATTTGGAAACAAGGTACTGATAATTTCAAACCTGTCTTTGTGACAAAACGGACTTGGGAATTAACTCGGAAACATGAACCACCGGTCGCTTGGTGGAAAGTAATATGGTTTCAGCATTGCACACCAAAGTATGCCTTCCTGCATTGGCTTACAATCCATGATCGGCTGTCCACAGGGAAGACAATGCTCGCATGGAATGCGAATCTGGACCCATCGTGTGTCCTCTGCCATGCCCCCTTGGAAACTCGGGAACATCTGTTCTTCGAATGCGTTTACTCGACTGAGGCCTGGTCACTCTTAATGTCCACTCTACTACAGGAACGCTACACTACAAGATGGTCGGAACTGTTACAGCTGACTATGGACACTAATCGTGGTCCTCTCGAAACTTTCCTCACAAGGTACACCATCCAAGCAACTATTTATTCTCTGTGGAAAGAACGTAATGACAGGCGCCATGGGGCTTCGCCTATCAATGCAGCAGCTCTAGCTAAAATGGTTGATCGACATGTTCGGAACCGCTGTTTGGCTTTCCATCAACAACGAAATTACAAGTTTGCTGCAGGACTTTCTGTGTGGCTAGCCACAAGATAAGTCTTATACTTTCTGATTCTCTCAATAATCTTTTTGTAATCAGTCTCATATAAACAGTTGCACTTGTTGTACGAACGATTTTTCTTTGAGTAATTTAACATATATTCAAAAAAAAAAAAACGATGAGATTAATATGAAGCTACGAAAATGATGAGAGGCAATTAATTATCTTGTTGTATATACATTTTTAGTCCCAGGAAAATTGAGTTATGACAATCCAAATCATCTAAAACACTCTAACATTTAGAAATACATTTTACTAAAACCATCAGTATTTACGTTTCCTTCTGTTGAATTTTACTAAAATCACCCAAACTTCCTCCAAACCCACCTAAATATAAAATCCTCTCAAGTCTTCTAAAATATTCAGTCCAATACATCTTCTTAGGTGTTTTCATGCACCACGTGCAGAAATAAAAATTTTAATTTTTTGCTATATTTAAAATGTTATTATATAATTTTTATATATTTACTATTCACTTACAATATTTAATTTTATATTTTAATTTAATTATATATAAAAATTAAGATAAAATAAATAATTTCTTTAAATATATATATATATATATATGTGTGTGTATATATTTAAATTTCAATCTTGGAAATTTTTTACCTACTTTTGATTAAAATATATTAAATAAAATTTCAAAAAAATAAGAGAAAATTTTGTTAGGTATATAATTATCAAAACGTAAAACTAAATAATATCTCTAGAATTTATATATATTAAAAATAAAATAATAGTAATGAGATTAAAAATTACATTTTAAAACGAAAACTGCATAAAATTTTGAAGATTTGTTTTAGTAATAAACATTAATAAATTATAAAACACAGAATTAAATAATATTTCAAAATTATAAAATACTATTATATTTATATTTCTACTATTATATTATTTATTTTTATATTAATGATGTTTTATGAGTTATTACCATTGTCTAAAAAACTTACTAAAAATATAAATCAACATTTAATGTAAATTTTCATGTCACAATTAGCTCTAATCCATATTATTATTATTAGTATGACATGTTATCATTTTCTTTCAAAATCAATGTGGTGATGAAAAATGACAAATCACTTTTCAAACATTGTCTAGAGGACACTTTTCAGTTTTTATTAGTTACTTTTAAATTCCAATATACATCATTTTATACAAATTTACGTATTCTTTATTCTTTCTCATTTATCATAATCTCAATACAATAATTTTTTTTTAGTTTACCATATTTTGTTTGCATATAATTTATTGTCCTTTACTATGTCATGTTTCCAAATTTACATTTTTTCTCTTTATTTTCAATCGTCTACTTATTTTTGATAATTATCTCTTTGTTTATTTTCAAATATATTTTATGTCCTATTGTTTTGAATTTTTAGCTATTTTATTAATTTTAAATATATTTAATGTCCTATTGTTTCGAACTTCTGGTTCTTTTCTTCTCTATTAACTTCACAATTTAATATATTATTCTTATTTTAGTATAACATTCAAGTTTTCCATTTGCATTAAAATAAAATATAAGTAATATTCATAATTTTCTTTTATTTTAAATTCAATCTGGATTTTATCTATATTTATATTTTATTATTTTATAAAGTAAAGTTGAATTATCATTTTAACTTGAATAGTTGATTAAACACATGTTACTTTAGTAAGAAAATATTGGTATGGCAGCACCTGAAGAATTCCCATACAATCATTACATATTAGATTCTTAATAAATAAAAAACACGAAATTATACCATATGATAGCTGGTGCCACATCAGCTAGGGTGATTTCGTAGATGATTTTACAGAATTAGGGTTTTTGAAAATCGACGCCGCAAGGCAAGGTTTTCCGGTGAAGATTGGATGAACTGGATAAAGTTTCTATGACGCAAACACAAAGAAAAGAAGCAGAAAATCGGTTACTTTCTAGATCAACAGAGGCCCACGGTCCTGATCAATACATAAACTCATGAGCTGTGCAAATACATACATGAATGATTAGTTAATTCAAATTTCATACATGAATTATCAAAATTCGGCCTTTGCATACATTGACCAGTTTTCCGTTAATCAAAATTAACAAAATTTGTGTTGTCTGTTATATACTGTTTACGTGGCTTCTTACGTTTTAAATAATTAATAATTTAAAAAAGTTTATTTTCTAAAAGGGTTTATGGGCGAGTCGAACCTGGATCTAAGTAGTACCAATCCGAACCTATACCATTAAGCTAAACACAATTTATTGTTTTGTTATCCCAATTGTTTCGTATTTATACAAAACAGATATTTCATTCACATATTCTTTTCTTTCTCTGTTTGACTAATCATCCAAACAAAAAAACTCAAATACTTTTTTGTTTTGTTTTCTTTTTTGAAAGAAATAATTTTTTATATATTAGAAAAAGATAAAAAAATATAATATATATTATTTAAAAAGGGTTATGAACATTAAAGTTGTCTTCTATTTTTACTATTTTTTTACAGAGATCGAGAGTTCGTTCTCTTGTTAAAATATCTAATTTGCTCTTATTTTAATATGAGTTTATTTTCAATAACTTCTATTTCTAAATTTCTCTTACAATTATTGAAATGTTTTTTCATAGTTATTAAATTGAACAACTGAACGATTCCGAAAAAACCATATCACTACTGCTATTCGTTTGTGATCCAGATAATTATGTTCTTTTTGAAAAACAGTGATTTGGAGTCTTGGAGAACTCGTACCTAACGATTTGGTAAACTAAATTTGCTTTATCTAACAAAATATTTGTTTCTTCTAATACCCAAATGACATATCCATTCGGTATATAAATAGAAAACAATTGGGATTACAGTCAGTTAGTCGGGTTTGGCATAATGGTTTAGCTTCGGATGGGGTATTGTCCCAACCTAGGTTCGACGTCCCTCAGCTACCATTTTTTTAAAATGTTTTTTTATTAATTTATTGATTAATTAAAACGTAAAAAACCACGTAAGCAGTATATAACCGACAATTCAGATTCCGTTACTAATAACTAACGGATAATTAATCAACGTATGCAAAATGCCGATTTTTGTTAGTTCATGTATGAAATTTGAATTAACTAAGTGTTCATGTATGAATTTGCACAGCTTATTAGTTTATGTACTGATCGAGACCGTCATCCTCTGTTGATGTAGGAATTAGCCTATTTCCCGAAAAGAAGCAGAACAATGCTTAGGAGAAGGGAATAATCTCTATTAGCTAGCCGCAGTCAATAACAAGTCAAACCATCAATTGCAAGTAGAGATGGTTGATGGATAGGAGATGATTTATAGTAAAGTTCCAATCAAAGATCCTCAACTACGATCTAGAATCCTCAGAAGAGGTATGTGGAGTATCACATACATCTTAATGGTTGCAACAAAATGGTCGCCTATAGAAGAGGAGAAGGAAGAACATGCGACAAAAACCATACCGATGTGGATTACTCTTAAGAAAGTCCCACACAAGATGTATTCTCAAGAGTGTTTGGATTTCATTCCAAGCGCAGTGGGGAAACTAGTAAGGTTGCACCCAAACACAATCACATCCACAAACTTCCCAAAGATATATCCGTTCAAATCTAAATTGGGTGTGGATGATGAGGTCAAATATATTTATCCATGGTTTCCAACCAAATGCACAGTTTGATCAAAATGAGGGACACTCGTTGAAGATGTGCGAGAAGGAAAAAAGAAGAAGAAATGAGACGCTGCAAGGAAAAAAACTCTGAGGAAAGAGACTAAAAAGAGTAGTGTACTGTTAGAGGTGAAAGAGAAAGGTGATGAATTAGGTCCAAATGAAGTGGCATTACATCAAAAGGATGATATATAAAACCTACAGAGAACTAAGACTCGGGAAAACAAAATTCCTCTGGAAGTGGGATTTACACAGACAGAGGAAAAGGGATGTGTGAGTGATACTGTGAACAGAGAAAGGAAGATCTTGGTTAACAGTCTCACCATCGAATAAAAGGTCGATTGAAAAGAAGATAAAAGGAAGTACCATTACTGTCTCACCATCTTGTTTCTTTGTGCTTGAGGACACATAGGAACATATGAAACAAAGGATCAAATATTAACAATGAGGGATCATAGAGGAGGAAAATGATAGAGAGAAATGGAAAATCATACATCTTGAAACAAAGACTCAAGCTCAAGATAAACCAGAAAAGAAGCGAAAGCCTCTCTATAGAGCGAAAAATACATCAAAGAAAGCGGCCCTTAAACACTCAATGCTCAGGGCACTGGAGTACGCTCCAAGCAACTCGAGCAAAAGAACATCCAAGAAACAGTTATAACGTCGGGGTTCTTTTGGAATGACCGAGGACTAAAAAATCAATAAGGCATTCCATTATAACAATTGGGTAAAAGGAGGGGTTTCAGTTTGAAGTTTTTCTTGAAATAAGGGTGAAAGAAGGAAAGAGTAGTTTGGTAGGAAGGAAAATTCTATGTGATTGGGTAGGCTGACTATGTAAGGAATATTTCATTTCTCTATTATAGGGTCTTATAGTTATCCGTTTTCTATTGGAATATTGATATTCCTTAATATATTTGGTGACAAATGAAATTGGAAATAAAGAAGTAATTCCTAATTTATCTCTACTTTGATGGACAGTTGAGATTAAACTAAAGAAAATCCTAAAGAGGAATTAGGTCCTCTCTCCACCTATAAATACATATCTTTAAACCATCATAAAGATATTCTAAAAGCAACACATAAAGTTATAGGCAAGGCGAGAGAAACCTAAAAGTTCCTAAGAAGAGATTAAGCTGTTCGTCTTCTATTCAGGATTCAATCCATTCAGGAAGATCTCTCAGGCACAATGAATGCAAGTAAGTCTATAAACATTCATATGATTCTATTATGTGATTAACCTAGATGTTTAAAGATCTTAGGGTTCATGTAAATCTAACTTACATGTGGTATCAGAGCATGGTTATGAACATCTGTTTAATCGCTTAAGAATAATAGATCTATGAACTAGATAACTGAAATTGATAGATCTAAGTATTATGATTTCTAGATCTGCTTATGAGTTTATTTTTCGTATCCGTGCAAAGTTCGTGCAAAACCCAGATTTTTTTTTCACCGTGCAAAATCGTGCAAAAACAGATTTCTGCAAATTAGGGTTTATTTCGCAAATCCCTTTTCGTGCAAATTTCGGGCTTCTGTGAATTAGGGTTTTCACAGATCTTTCCTGAAAATAATGATTCGTGAAAATTTTGTATAAAACTGATAATGATAATTGGTTTGTGCATAATTCATACAGAGTGTTTTGTATATCCTGCATAATCGTTGTGTACATAATTAGTACAAAAACGATTTTATACTTAAGTTATAAAACTTTATATACATAATCCGCAAATAACTAATTTATATATTATACAAAACACTTTCATAATTTGTACAAAAATTATATTTCACATAAAGTGCAATTAGGGTTTAAATATCACCACAGTGACTTTATCCTATGAAAGTTTGCAACTAAAAATCATTATTTAAACCAAGTTTTTGATCTTTTTATGAATTCTTTAGTCACCCACAAGTAGACTAAAACAATGAGAATTGATCAAATAACTTATAGTGTATGTGTTGTGCAAACTAAAGACATCCATATATAATTTAGTTTGAGTAATTCAATACATCACTAATAATGAAATGATTGTTATCGTGAAGGTTAAAGATATCCACAGATAACTTAGCTTGAATAATTCGGTACACCATTCAATAAAGTTTCATGAATCTATGACTTTATCTGAGATTATGTGATTCCCACAAGAACATTATAATTTCTTGTCATACACATTCAATTCTTAAAGTGTTGATTAAGTTATGAAGTCTAACAAATTCTTGTTATATCTCTAAAATGCAGCATCTTTTCCTGCTAGTTTGTCATCTATGGTCTCTTCTGTCTCAATCCTCACTGGAACCAACTTCTCAGAATGGAAAGAGAAAGTTGAGTTCACATTAGGTGTACTAGATTTAGATTTGGCACTTCGTGAAGAAGAGCCTAGCCAACTAACTAATGATAGTACTCAAGAAGAAAAATATTTCCATAAAGCTTGGGAGAAAGCTAACAGACTCATCATCATGTTCTTAAGGATGACAATAGCTAGTAACATCAAAACTTCCATTTCAGTTGCAGAGAAAGCAAAGGCTTATCTAGCAGCTATAGAAGAACGGTTTAAGACTGCAGACAAATCCCTTGCTGGGAAACTTATGGCAGATCTTACAACCATGAAACATGATGGCACAAGGTCTATGCATGAACATTGCATTGAAATGACCAACCTTGCGGCTAAGCTAAAGAGTTTAGGAATGAGTGTGGATGATTCATTCCTTGTCCAGTTTATCCTAAACTCTTTGCCTCCTCAGTACGGACCATTCCAAATCAATTACAACGCCATTGTTGAAAAATGGACATCTATTAAATTGGCTAATAAACTGGTCCAAGAGGAATCAAGGCTTGGTCGTGAAGGTATCAAGGTTGCCCACTATGTCCAAGGAGCTGGACCTAAAGCTGGGAAAAGACATCAAGTGAGTCATAAAAGAGCACCACCCAGGATGAATGATTCTAATCAAGTCAATGAGAAGAAGGCAAGAAAAGATGACCGATGCAACTTTTGCAAAAAGTCTGGACACTTTCAGAAAGATTGCCCTAAAAGAAAAGAATGGTTTGAAAAGAAAGGTAATCATATGGGTTTAGTAAGCTTTTTTGAATCTAACTTTATTCATGTTTCTTCTGATACTTGGTGGATTGATAGCGGTGCTAATTTACATGTAACTAATTCCTTGCAGGGATTCCTTACAACCTAGACCATAAATTCAAGTGAAAACTATATACTTATGGGGAATCGAGACAGAGCGC
>CAJHQP010010717.1:0-17663 GCA_905132765.1 Moricandia arvensis
CAAAACCTTAAATTCACAAACCACCAAGAAGAGAATTTGAGAGCACGTTATCAATTTAGCGACAGAGACGAAGAGAGAGAGAAAATGGCTTTTCGAGGTCCCGACCCACCTTGAATTGGAAATGGAAGAAGCTTTAGAATGAGGTGAGGGACGGAAACAGACAATCGAAGAAGAAACAACGTTGATAGTGTATTTCTGTCTAAAGCCCATGCCCGGTAATGTTATATACAGTCCATGAAATATATTTGACAGTCCAACTTTATTAATAATTTTGGGCATTTCGGTCCAGTCTGTGTAGTTCGTATACCGGGTAGTTTGAGTAGAAAATAGAGGATATATTTTTTTTTGTCAACAGAAAATTAGAGATATATTTATCACTTTACCTATTTTTCAGTTTGAATAGGGTAGTTTTGGTTGGATTTGGTTTGGTTTTGGATATTAAAACAAAGAATCAAAAAATACCTTTAAAATTGGGTTTTGGTTTGGTTTGGTTATTTTAGGTAGTTTGGATATTAGATTAAATATTAAGTATTTTGGATAAAATATCCAATAGTTAGTGTAATTGAATAAAAAATTCGATATTTCTGATTACATTTGATATTTCTAATAAAAGAATTCAGATAATTTTGGGTAATTCAAATACTTTATAATAATTTTGTTTCTTTTACTATTTTTCAATACTTTTAAAATTTAAATTATGAACATATATATATATATATATATATAAATATGTTCTTGTATTGATTATTAAGTTCGATTACACTTTGAATATATATATATATATAGCAAATACTCATAGAACGTGCACCTAACATGCTCTTATAACTTAGGAATTATAAAGACTCATTCTAACTATCTTAACATCATAATATATCCCCTCAAGATGGACGGAGTGATGCACGACCAATCTTCTCTGAAAGTGAACTCAAAATTTTGCAGTTCCTTCAACAAGACTTTTGATTTAAGTTTTATCTTTGTCTTTTTTCACACCCTTAGCAGAAACTGCAATTTCTATAAGCTTATGGATTCACTGAGGTTTTGGTAATATCTATATGTTCGTTTTGTGTCTGGGGAAATTGATGTATTTTTTGGAGAACTTTGAGCAGGGGAAGTTCAAAAATTGATTGGCTTGAAAATTGGAAATAGTTTCAAAAAGACCTAAACTTGAGAAGAGATTGTGTCAAAATATAATGTTCATCGGTGTACAAGTCGAGGCCAAGCCAATGTACCGCAACTGAAAACCATTGACACGATCGTTCCATTTGGTTTCTGTTTTTCTTTTTCTTTTTTTTACTTCTACTAATTCAATATAAGAAAAAGGTTCGAAATTACAACTTCTATCTCAATAATCGTTGAGACTTAGGAACTGACTGAAGAGGAACTACTCCTTCCGAAAACAATGAGTACAGAAAACGTAACCCCTACAACAAGCAATCATTAGAGTAGGTTGCTTTCATTCACAAAGAGCTCCTCAAGCCAAGCTGGGTGTCCTGATGGCACATATGACTGAACCCTACCTTGTCTTGTGACACTTTGAGCAATGAAAGAAGCCCCTCTATTTGTTTCTTTCTTTATCACCAATAGCTTATACTGATTTAGGCTTTTCAATCTTCGCTTGATCTCTTCCACCTGAAACCCATAAGCCGGCCACCCTTGGGGACGAACTACTGCATCAAATAAATCATTAAACTCCCCAGCCATAATGATTTTCTTATAACGTAGACTGACCATACTCTCAACTGCCCACATGATTGTATAGAACTTAGCTTCTTCGTTGTTGATTACCTTGGAAAAGGCTCTCCTACTGTGACAGCGAACCACCCCTTGATGATTCCTCACCACCCATGCGACTCCCAAAGTTTTCCTTCTTTTATCCCACTCAAAAGCCACATTACAAATCAACCAACCAAGTGGAGGAGGTCTCCATGTTATAAGGTTCTTCTCATCCCTAGTCTCTACTCCTCGCGCAATCTCTCTGTCCACAGTTTGAGCAAGATACCATTCCTCTGAATTCTCTTTTGCTTTCATGGCCACCTCCATTGTTGACCAAGTTCTTCCAGAAAAGATGAGATCATTTCTGCTTTTCCATAACGCCCATAAAGTCCACGGCCAAGCTCTTTTGTCTTCCTTCCAACAGCAGACCCTAGCAGAAAATTAATGTGTGCAAAAACAGATTCCGAAAACCCATTTCTCGGATGAGGCAGCCCAGATTGTGCCCACACTTGTCTAGCAAAGGTACACTGGAAGAGAAGGTGGTTGATTGATTCACCATCCAGCCCACAGAGTTGACATCTTCCATCTGTTTTCATTCCTCTTGCTAAGATGAGGTCCGCGACCGGCAAAGCATTACTTAGGTCAAGAGTTTCCACAGGAAGATTTTAATCTTAGGAATGTATGCGTTCGCCAAATATTTTCCTGAATCTTCCAGTTCCTCGAGTGGACATCTATTAAATCAGATACCATGAGCCCAACATCAAAGGAGTAGTTCTTAATTCATGGAGCTCTCTTTCCTTCCATAGGATCATCTAACCATTTGTCACTCAATACCTTTGTATTTCTTCCATTTCCTATACACCGAGACAATCCCTTTTTCAGAAGTTCTCTACCAAACAACAGACTGCGCCACGCAAACGATGGCCTGTCCCCTAACGCTGCGTCTCTGTTTTATTTAACCTTTTTTTTTATAATATATGTAGTTTGAACTTGCGCATCATTTACGTTATTGAATTTTTAATAATTGACGACAACTTTATTGTTTAATTAAATATGTGTTTAACTTGCATAAAGAAAATTCCTTAACACAAACTAATTTTTATTTGTTAATAAATACACTAACTACTTTAGATCTCTACTTAGTAAACGAACTGATTTTTGTTTCACATTAAATACATAAACTTTCATATTTGTACATTCTACACATCGATTTAGACTACATCAACTATATTTAACAGAAGATGATGTGATTAAACTGTGAAAAACATGCTCACTCTCAGTCAAAACCTCTAAAATTGATTGAACCCTAATTCAAGTTAGTTTCAATTCGAGTTTAACATCATAATCCGTTCCAACCTCATTTATTCTCCAAATTTTGTTCTTTTTTCTTCTTCTTCCTTTTAATTTTCCTTTATATTGTTTCGGAATGAAGTCGATTTAAACAATTTTCTTCGTCTTTTTCACGTCATGGAAATCGATTCACTTTGAAACGATATAAAGGGAAATTAAAGTGTAGAAGAAAAAAAGAACAAAATTTGGAGAATAAAAGAGGTTGGAACAGATTATGGTGCCAAACTCGAATTGAAAGTAATTTGAATTAGAGTTTAATCGATTTGGAGATTTTGACTGAGAGTGAGCGTGTTTTTCACACTTTAACTACATGATGTGTAAAATGTGCAAATTTAAAAGTTTGTGTATTTAATGGGAAATAAAAATTATTCGTGTATTAAACGAGGATCCAAAATAGTTAGTGTATATATTAGCAAATGAGAATTAGTTCGTGTATTTTTAAGAAATTTTCTTTATGCAAGTTATACACGTGTTTAGTTAAAAAATAACGCCGTCGTCACTTCTGCTAAATGTAGTTGACACAGTCTAAAAAAATATGTAAAATCTGTTAATTTCAAAAGTTTTTGTATTTAATAGGCAACACAAATTAGTTCGTATATTAAACGGAGATCGAAAATAATTCATGTATTTTATTAGTAAATGAAAATTAGTCAATGTATTTTTAAGGATTTTTTCAAATCATATCCCCTATATATTAAAGGAGAAACATTAGAGTTAATGTGTTCACACTAAATTGACCACGTGTCAGCCTCACAACAACTTTAAATTGAGTATGCTGATGTGTCGTTTGCATAGAGTCTCTTACAAAAAATCAGGTTATTAAAATGGGAATTTGTATTGTATGACCATAAGAAAAATTATAATTATCTAACCATATGAAGTAAGTGTTAGAATACAATACATATTAATAGTAAAAGGAGACGAAAATGCCCTTAGAATAGGACAATCAACCATTTACATTGATGTGAGTTTACAAAGAAAAAAATTGAAAGAAAAGAAGAGGCTCAAAGGAGAACGATGACGAGATGAAAAAAATAATCAACTGATAAGACAAAAGAAAATAGAATCGAGAGTAAGACATCATGAGAGGAGAAGAAACCCAACATCGGTAGCCAAATAAGTAATTGAACATTAAACTTTTTGAAGATAAAAAAGGAAGCAATACTGTTTTAGAGAAGATGAACAATATTTATAGATTATTCTATTCTATATTTATTAGATATGTAAAATAGAAAAGAATCAGATTTCATAATATTAAAAACAGTTTTATGTTTTTGATATGAATTATATGGTCTAGATTTCTGTAACGTAAACTCTAGATGAGCAGAAACATATTAAAAATACAGTTGTATGTTCTTGATATGAATCAATTCTACTATACTAATTAAACAATTGTATGTTCTTGATACAAACAATATAATTAGTTTTGTTTCATTCTTAATATCATTACCACTTCCACCATAACAATGTCACTAACACCATTGTCTTCTTTTCCGCCACCATCACCAACTCTCATCTCCTTACTTCCTCTCATACTCTTCCACCACTTGAATGAAAAAAAATATCCACTGCTCTTCTTTCCTCATCATCATCATGATTCTCCTCATCTTCTTGCTATTCTTTTTTTTTTCATTATCTTTTCATCTTCGTCTTTTGCCCTCTTTCCTTCTTACCTCTCACCCTCCTTTCTTCCTTTTGTTTGGATTGACTAAGGCAGTTGATAATGCATGATTATAATATGCTTAGGCCTCTTATTATGTTATGTGGGTTGGGTATTTTCCTTTTGCTTGGGTTGACTAGTGCAATTATAATGGAGGATTTTACTATAAAGATGAGACTCTCATTCAAAAAAGATGAACAATGTTAATATATTGTAATATTCTATTAAATGAGCACAATATATTATGCTTCTTCTTCTCCTTCACCTCTTATGGTGTTTTTTTACTCTTCCCTTAACTATATTAACAATGCCACCAGTGACAATGACAGTAGCTTCTCTACAAGGGGTTTGGTTGTTAGTATATATAACTGAGGTGCTCTCCAATACATAACATTATCATGTACTAATATATTATTAGTATAGTTGTGGGTAACAAATATATATAGGTGGGTATGAACATTTTGGAAGGCTAAGTAAATATGGATAAGCTATTATGTAAAAAGTTTGTAGTATAACGTAGTTGTGTACTAAGACTAGGGTGGCAAGTTTTTATGGCACACCGGATTTTTATCTGTTTATGCATTGTTTCATGTTGTTTTAGGTAGGGAAAAGTGGTTGTGGTTTACGTATGGATGGATACACTAAGTACCTTACTTATGTCGCCAATTTGGAAGACTTCGTGGTGTTCTATACTATGCATGTCCTGAAAATATATAGTATAGTATATAGTATAGTGTTGTACTATACTATAATGAATACATTAATCATTCTTTGAATGTCCGCGCACTAAGTTGGTTCCATGAATTAATTGTTTGATTTTCTATATTGTAGAATGAAAGGAGTTAGGCTTACCTAAGCGCCTATTTTACACTGGGTTCAAAACAATTGCTCAGAAGCAGATACACTTTGCTATGGTTTGAGGAACTAAAATAAAGCGCAAGTGGATGATCAGCTAAAGATGTTGGCCGATTGAGGCAATTAAACTAGCGATATTAATGATTAACTTTTACTGTTTGTTTTCATTCTCCCATGTTTTGTTTAGTATCGAAATGTGTTTTTCACAGTTATTATGAGTTTAACTTTTCAAGATATCTGGTTTTCACCTACATGCCTTGCATTCTAACTGTCCATTCTTATATCAACTCCTCTCATTGGTTGGATTCCATTGAACGAGACAATGTTGATTATTATATGGTTTATGAAGTTTTAATGTAATGATTTGTGTCAAAGTCGTCAATTTTATATAAACTTCTCTACATGGTTTTGTTTCCCTTAAACGAAAATTGTGTCGTGAAGGTTTTAACAACACGCAATTATAGTATACTGTATAATACGTTAAGCAGACTATATTATGTTAGCTATAATCTAATTTGTTGTAATCTATGGAACTTCTTTTCACTTTGGTTGGTTATAGTTACACATATAGTATACGATTGGACTTTTAAAAAAACTTTTCATTTATGTTAACGAAAGATAAGACATACATATGCAACTATTTACACGATTTTCTTAACCATGTGTTTTAATACTACATTTCTCATATTGCGTTTTGCCATACTAGTACATATCAACCATAATAGAAACTTAGATAGAAATAGACATGAAACATTGCACGTGTTCAGGTCGCGTGAATGACACTTCTACGCGCATAAAGGACTAAAGCGTGCATGACTGACTGAAACTGTCACATCCCAACTTACCTTTTATACATGGTCATTTCTTTAATTTATAATCTCATTACTGTCATTTGGCCAATTCACCCTATTAAAATTTAGAAGTTACCATCTTTGATTTTAGTTTTATGAATGCTTAAAACAGAGAAGGCTAAGGCGCGGTTTGTAGCTTTACGACTTTTGAGTTTTCAAATAAGAAGATTTAAGAATTTGCGACGTTGATTTATGTCGTTTAGGAACCGATGCTTCTCCATTTCTTTCTCCAGGCAATATAGTTATTGTACACCTGAAGTCTCAAGTTTCTCCTTGCTGATACTCAAGAATGCAATTGAGTTCTACCAGCCTGAGCGTATAACGGCTACTTTTTAAACCCACTTGAAGGAAACGAGCACCGGTGTAGAAATGAGCTCTCTTTCACTGATGAATTATTCTGCCTAATGATCTTCAAAATGGGAGACAAACCCAAGAACACCAATCTCAGGGTCTTCTTTCAAGCAAGAGTTAACAAGATTTATAACGCTCAGACCACCACTCTTCACAGCGACGCTTTTCATACTCGAACAACTCGGCTGACCTTGAAGGGAAACTATTACCTTACAAAAACTCATCATGGCTTGACGAGTCATGAGAGTCTACACTCTAGAGTCCCTGGAATTTGAAACCCAAATACCAACCAAACCTTAGTAGAATCCGAGCTTTTTGCTGTCTTTGAGATTCACTTGCATGTATTTAGGAAATCATTCACGCATACATGTTCAAAGAACACAATAACGCAGGTCTTGCATTAGGAAACCTTCTATTGAAGTTCAAGATATTGAGCTGTGGAGTATATTGTATGGTGTTTTTTTCTCTGTCAGCACACCAACCTTTCAAAGTTTTTTTCTTTACCTTTCTGAAGGATTGATCAACCATTTGTCTTCAATATCTCCCACTGACACTGTTTGATCTCTTTGAGATTCATTGGCATATATTTAGGTAATCATGCACACATGTTTCGTTTCAAGGAAAGAAGTGAGAAAAGAGCCACATGAATTTGTCCTCTATAACTAGGAATTAGTACGAGTCACCAAACAAGATAACCACAAACAAAGAACTTCATTACGATCAAATTTCTGAGAAGCCAAGATGATAATTATAGTGTTTTTATCATAGTAGTTTCTTTATCTAGCGTAAATAGATAAAAATCGAGAAAAATCTTCAACAATCTTCACTAATACTTTCACACGTGCATATGTTTTTTATGTTGAATAAGACCAGTGGTCGATTTTCAAAATCATATTTTATGGTTAATTTAAGTTCTATACCAAACAATTGCACTTCGATTAAAAACGGCGATATCGCATGTACGGGAGAAATCGAGTTGAACCAAGATCGCTAGCGGCGGGAAAAGGAATGACATTGGCGGTTTACACATAAGGAAAATCTTTTGGAAATCGAGTTGTGTTGAGTGATTGGCAATCTAAAGTTTCTGAATATTGAATGACAATATATTCTGCAGTTTCATGTTATGGCGATTGTATAATAAAGAGTGATTATCAAGATAAATAAATAAATAATAATATATAATATAATATATATATATATATAATAATACTGACTATATATATATATATAATATAATGTGCAATTTTCAAAGATATTATGCATTAGAATTAAGTATAATTGAACCTATATAAATTCCGCCCTCTCCTATTCATTCCCATAAACCCGAAATCTTACAATTTTGTTTTTTGCGAAGAGTAATGTTGATAACTTTTGTGTCTGATCTAAAACCATTCAAGTCAATGTGGAAGATTAGGATGAAGATCATATTGTTTATGGAAGCAGTATTCAGCTGCTGGTAGCCTAACTATTGAGATGGTTTTCATCGACTCTACGTAATGCTTTTGTTATCTTCATCTTAACGTATTATATAAACTTAATCATGCTATCGATTTCATTATTTAAGTTTTGGCTATTTTTCTAAATTTGTAGGTGTTAAGATCAACTCTTTTGTCCAAAAGGATCTGTGAATCAATTTGATTCATTCTTACTCTTTGGTAGTCATATATTTTGGTTTATCTTTGTAATAATGATTTATCTTAAATAATTGGGTATAGCTATGTAACAAATTTAGCAGGTGGTTCTCAAATTATAATTTGATACTGCTATCCCCGAATTTAGTACTTCAAGTCAAAGTACTAATATTACACTAAGTATTAATTCTTTTTAATACATACTAACAAAATTATGTATAATATATATGAAAAAATGTTATGGCAGGATTCCAGTCAACATATATTGATGTCTCAAAGAATTTCTATCACCTTTAAATTTAACATGCCTTACTCTATTTATGTTTACATTTGATTTTTACAATATGATTTTTTATATTAATATCATTCTTTATATTAGAAATGATGAAATTTGCATCGTTTCTGTAATGGAATTGAGTTTTTTTTTGGCAAATTTGAGTGAATGTTGTCATTCAAAATAACATAATTTTTGGATACTCTAAACTTGACATCATTGTACAATAAACAGTCAACAGTTTGTGTATATACTAATACGATTTAGGTTATATATATATATATATAATTACTAGAAGACTAACCTCAACCAATTGTCCGTTGTTGGTATTCCAAATTGTTTTATGGCCTTCGCAAAAAAAGTTCTTTAGTGAAATAGCTTTGTCGATTAACAATTTATGTCCTCTGCATGTCGTCTTAATCGAATGGAATCTAATCTTCCTTTATTAACAACCGCATTTGTACATGAAAATAAGGAATTAGTAAATTTGTTAGGAGAACAAAAATGATATCTTAGGGCGAGAGCTTTGAAACAAATTTTAAACAATATTTTGGGACTAAAAGGTTGATTACTAACCTACAATAGTACATGTCGGGAAGCAATACCAAACTTAGAATATAATTTCAGCCCTTCCGGTTATATTTTTTTTGCTCTTACATCGAATTGACTGAGCAAATCAGAGACCTTTTACTTTCTCTTTTACGAGGACTTTAGCAACAAATTGAAGGGTTTTATTCGCGTTTGTCAGATTGAATTGAAAGAATTGCAACTGACATGATAAATCTTGAAGTCTAATAGAGAAAAAAAATTGAGGGATTACAAAATAACAAAAAGATTGATTCAGAATGATATTAAGACAAATCAGAAGAGTAGAATCACAAATATAAATGTCTTAATCTGGGTTCGTTAAACAAATTGTCTAACCCTAAACTTCCTTCGTTTGCCATCGTCAATTTTTTTTTTTTGTTTTTTCTTTAGCTGTCGTAAATAACATATCCCCCTTCTCTGTTTATTTTTGTCTGTGCCTATTTTGGATCTAACGCCATCACTGTCGTCGACAGAAGTGTAAGCCCATTTATAAAACAACAAACTTAATTTTGAAGAGCTTCTGTTTAACGAATTGTTGAAGAATCAACTGGCTTATTTAATATTAAGCCCATTTCGACGACGTCTTTAAGAATCACTTGGCCCATTTTGACGAAGCCCATAATTAAAAACATCTTGGAAAAATCTGTGGCATTATGAAGGACCGACATCATGGCATATATAACACAATGAATTGTGTGCATATCTATACTATTAAAAGAGAAGTCACAACTTCTTTTCATGTGTGATATTTTTAAAAATGGACCTTCCTAGAAAGTTGTTTACATTTTCTTTTATATTTTCATAATAAAATCCAAACAAGAAATCTTTCATTTTGTTTTTATTTTTATTAGTATAATTTTAAGAATATTTGGAGCATCCTTTTAAAAAGTTAGGTTCAATAACTATAAAATATTTAAATACATATAATTATTATAAAAGAGAAATCACAACTTTCTTTTCATGTGTGATATTTTTAAAAATGAACCTTCCCTAGAAAGTTGTTTACATTTTCTTTTATATTTTCATAATAAAATCCAAACAAGAAATCTTTCAATCTTTTTTTATTTTATTAGTATAATTTTAAGAATATTTGGAGCATCCTTTAAAAAGTTAGTTCAATAACTATATAATATTTAAATACATATAATTATATACAGGCATACGTACCTATGGCTTACATCTTATTCATTCTCTCAGATATATTTTTCTTCATCTCTCAAAAATATGGTTTTCCAAAATTATAAACTTGAGATCCTTTCTATTTTTATGATTTTGGCTTCATGTAAATATCGGCAAACTGATCACAACCACCACAAATACAATAACACTGCAAACAATGATAAATAATTTTGAACTGATAACGTGTACGTACAAGATATAAGTAGTTTTTAGGAGTTCTTAATATTGAATTATATAAATGCTCCATGAACACAAATAATTTAGATCAAACCGATGACAAAGTTGCATTAGACGTAGTTTTTCTGACATAATCTAAAAAATGCATGTTCAAACTAGACGTAGTTTAGATACATTTTCTAAAAAATGCATGTTCAAACAATTATTAATGTTACAAATGTGTTTAGATAATAGATGATTTTGAAATTTGAATATCTAATATCACATGATCAAACCAAACGTATTTTAAAAAACTAATCTTATTTAAATTATAAAAATAAAAAAAATACCCCGTGCGGATGCACGGGTCAAGCTCTAGTATAAGATTATATGAATTGTGTTAATTAAAAGCCACATCATTCTCTTTATACTTTCATATATAATGTATAATGTTAAAAATATGTAATACAACTTCAAATAAATATCTAATCCCATGCGGGTTATTACCTAATCTAAAACTATATCTAAAACTCAACGGTGGCAATCCTATGGCTGTCAATTGGGTTGGACCATACCCAAATGGGTGTGTCTAATTGGACATTTGATTTTTTACACCCAAAGCACCCACACCCATATTCAACCCAACCCCATTTACACTCAAACCCAACTTCACCCATGTCCAGTTGGACATAACCCAAACCAACCTATTTATAAGTTATTTTTAATATTACCTCAAATTAATTAAGAATCAATTTATGCACACTCAATTTATTAATTTATACTAACAATCAAATATATTAAGTCTTTAAATCCAACTATAAACAGTCAACCATTAAAATTATAGCAAATTTTAAGTTCAACCATAAATCATAATTTTGTTTTCCCGCCAAGACCGTAAAATTTTATTTTCCCGTCAAAACCATAAAATCTTGGTTTCCCTCCAAAGCCGTAAGATTTTGGTTTCCCCGCCAAAACCATAAAATTTTTGTTTCCTCCAAAACCATAAAATTTTGGTTTCCCGCCAAAATCGTAAAACAATGTTTTCCCATCAAACCCGTAAAATTATGTTTTCCCGCTAAAACTGTAAAACATGTTTTCTCGCCAAAACTGTAAATCGCCAAAACTGTAAAACATGTTTTCTAGCCAAAACCGTAAAAACATGTTTCCCCGTCAAAACCCGTAAATTTTATTTTTCACACCAAAAACTGTAAAATTACAGTCTCGCCAAAACTTTAAAGTTCCATTTTCTTGGCAAAAACCGTAAAACATGTTTTTCTGCCAAAACCGTAAAAACATGTTTTCCCTCCAAAACCTTAAAATCATGTTTTCCTGCCAAAACCGTAAAAAATACATTTTTCCGTCAAAACCGTAAAAATACGTTTTTCTGCCAAAACTGTAAAAATACATTTTCCCAAAACCATAAAATTTTGTTTTTGTCAAAACCGTAAAATCATGTTAATTCGTCAAAAACATAAAAATCATGGTTTTGGCGAGGAATACAACGGGTTTGACAAAATGTGTAATCATTTTTCCCGTCAAAATCTGAATTAAGTTTTCCGCTAAAATTGTGTTTTTATCAAAACATTTGACTTTTATTTTTTCGTAAAAATTGTGTTTTTCATCAAAAGTATAAAACTATATTTTATACAAAAATCATGGAAACATGTTTTTAGAAGTCCATGGACACCGATTGTACATTTGGTTTTTGCCCAATTAGACCATAGACTAATTGGTGTTTTTGTCCAATTAGACCATTTGTTAATTGAATGCGTCGAGTTCCACCCAAAATGAAGTGGACTGGGTTAGCCCATGGGCAACCCCACCCACTTGACACCTCTAGGCAATCCCCATGGGCATCCCATGACGCATCCTTCTACCAGACCCAAATAGTAAGAGCTCGTAATGATGTCCTCTATAATCCACATGACTATCAACAAGGTTAAACACTTCTGGTTCTGTCCAGAGTTTGGGATCTCTTCCTATCGCCCAAGTGTTTGACCAAAATCCTTGTCTTCAGGAGAATATCATTGCCTTGAACTCTCATGTGAGACATTGTTTCCCTTGGGAGAATAAGAGGAGCTGCTGGATGTAATCTGAATGTTTCTTTGGTTACCAACTGCAAGTAAGGAACTTTGTCGACATCTTCTTCGGTGATTATCTCTTTATTGTTGCTAAGGCAGTCTCGGATCTCTTCTTGAACTTTTTTCATCAGCTTAGGGTTTTTTTTGCGAGCTCAATCATTGCCCATATCTTGGTGATGGCCACTGTGTCTATCCCTTCCAGAAATATATTCTACCAACAAACCAATATAATAAGTTAAATTAAACCAATTAAATCGATAAAGTAGGTTAAAGAATTCTTGATTTACAGCAAGAAAGCCCTTGATATGATCTACCGTGAGCTTCAAGGAATCATTTTTGTCTTGTGTATGAATCGCATTCAACATTGAATCAATGATGTCTTCATGATCTTTAGTTCTTCCAGGACTCAAATGGTGATCAATCACAAGCTGAAAAAGAGTATCTAGCTTGACGAAAACATAGTTGAGACTCTTGTGTTGTCCATAACAACCCATCCTAGGAGTCGATCAGCCACATGCGACCCACTCGTAATCGATCTCGTTATAAGAGATCTCGAGGTCGCCAAGGGTTCTTATAGACACCGGAAGCACAATCAACGTCATCTTTCAAGACACTCTTAAACGGATGAACATCGAGTTAGGTGAAGTTGTACCATCACCTAAGCCGCTAACCGGTTTTCTCTGGCATAACATCAATGACCCTTGGATCTATCAAATTACTAGTGGCAGCAAAAGAAGTCACCAAGATTGTCGATTTCGCGGTCATCGATCACCCAGTCATCTACAACGTCATCATGGGCACACCTTGGATAAATGCCGTGAAGGCAGTCCCATCAATTTACCACTTAGGCATTAAGTTCCCAACTCACAACAGGGATTTTCGTAATTTGGGGCAGCTAGAAGTAGTCAAAACGCTGCTTCCTGGCTGAACACCGCAATGACAATTTCCAAGCGCTCGAGATAGCCTAGGCATCAGCCGAAAGTACTTCGGGCAAGGACAACCCTGAACCGTCAATTCTAGCAACGGCCAGCGAACAACCAGTTCCAGTTCCCGACACTACCATCCTATCAAAGAAAACAAGTCCAACATAAGACGTCGACTCAGCAACTGACGCGGTCGACACAGACACAACGGCCGAGTAAACAGACTCGCCCAAAACAAACAGAACTAACGAGAAGGCTTGATCCTCGAAAGAGGTATGTAGGCAGCTCGTCAAAAGACGAGTTCAACTATCCCCCTCTCAAAAAAAGAGAGGGGGAGTGGGTACATATACGAACACTCGTATATTCCCACACTCAGAAATAATTTTTTTTTTTGAATTGTACCGGGATTTTCAAAACTTTCTCGACAATAAAGACTTCTTTATAAAATTCGTAAATTGTCTATTATCCCGCAAAGAAACACTATGTCGTACATCTTTACACAAACAAAACGATTATCGCGCCATCCTAGAAAAGGAAACTCGCGAAAAATTGTTCTACCACAAAACGGATAAACTCTCCACCGTCCTATCTCGGTTGAATCATCGATTCCCGATCAAATCACGAGACCTGGTTCCATACGCTCAAAATGTTACTTACGCAAAGTGAGTTTTTCGAAAAAAATAGGCGAGACGTCATCTTAATTTTCGAGATAATACTTATTAGTAAGCCGTGAGTCATGGGTCATTTGATCATAGTTTTGTCTAAAGATTTTTTGTAAGCTGTGGGTCATTTCATCAGTCTCTGTCTAAAGACTTCTAGTAACTCTGGTTCATTTCATCATAGTCTCTGTCTAAAGACTTTTAGTAAACTCTCGATCATTTGGTCATAGTCTCCGTCTAAAGACTTTTAGTAAGCCGTGGGTCATGGGTCATTTGATCATAGTCTCAGTCTAAAGACTTCTAGTAAACTCTGGGTCATTTGATCATAGTCTCTGTCTAAAGATTATTTAGTAAGCCGTGGGTCATTTAATCATAGTCTCTGTCTAAAGACTTTTAGTAAGCCGTGGGTCCTTGATAATAGTCTTTGTCTAAAGACTTTTTGTAAGTCGTGGTCATTTGATCATAGTCTCGGTCTAAAGACTTCTAGTTAACTCTGGGTCATTTGATCATAGTCTCTGTCTAAAGAATTTTAGTAACTCTCGGTCATTTGGTCATAGTCTCTGTCTAAGACTTTTTAGTAAGCAGTTGGTAATTTGATCATAGTCTTTGTCTAAAGACTTTTTGTAGGCCGTGGGTCATTTGATCGTAGTCTCTGTCTAAAGACTTTTAGTAAACTCCTGGTCAATTGGTCATAGTTTTCAGTGTAAAGACTTTTAGTAAGCCATGGGTCATTTGATCATAGTCCTCTGTCTAAAGACTTTTTAGTAAAGTCAATGGGTCATTTGATCATAGTGATCATTCTTTGTCTAAAGAATTTTTGTAAACCCGCGGGTCATTTGATCATAGTCTCTGTCTAAAGACTTTTTAGTAAGTCGTGGGTCATGGGTCATTTGATCATAGTCTTTGTCGAAAGACTTTTTGTAAGCCGTGGGTCATTTGATCATAGTCTTTGTCTAAAGACTTCTAGTAAACTCTGGGTCATTTGATCATAGTCTCTGTCTAAAGACTTTTTAGTTAGCAGTTGGTCATTTGATCATAGTCTCTGTCTAAAGACTTTTGTAGGCCGTGGGTCATTTGATCGTAGTCTCTGTCTAAAGACTTTTAGTAAACTCCTGGGCAATTGGTCATAGTCTCAGTGTAAAGACTTTTGTAGCCATGGGGTCATTTGATCGATAGTCTCTGTCTAAAGATTTTTTTAGTAATTCGTGGTCATTTGATCATAGTGATCATTCTTTGTCTAAAGACTTTTTGTAAACCGTGGGGTCATTTGATCATAGTCTCTGTGTAAAGACTTTTTAGTAAGTCGTGGGTCATGGGTCATTTGATCATAGTCTTTGTCGAAAGACTTTTTGTAAGCCGTGGGTCATTTGATCATAGTCTTTGTCAAAGACTTCTAGTAAACACTGGGTCATTTGATCATAATCTCTGTCCAAAGACTTTTAGTAAACTCTCGGTCATTTGGTCATAGTCTTTGTCTAAAGACTTTTAGTAAGCCGTAGGTCATGGGTCATTGATCATAGTCTCTGTCTAAAGACTTTTTAGTAAGCCGTTGGTCATTTGATAATAGTCTTTGTCTAAATACTTTTTGTAAGCCGTGGTTCATTTGATCATAGTCTCTGTCTAAAGACCTTTAGTAAGCCGTGGGTCAAGGGTCATTTGATAATAGTCTTTGTCTAAAGAATTTTTGTAAGCTGTGGGTCATTTGATCATAGTCTCTGTCTAAAGACTTCTAGTAAACTCTAGGTCATTTGATCATAGTCTCTGTCTAAAGATTATTTAGTAAGCCGTGGGTAATTTAATCATAGTCTTTGTCTAAAGACTTTTAGTAAACTCTCGGTCATTTGTTCTTAGTCTCTGTCTAAAGACTTTAGTAAGCCTTGGTCATTTGATCATAGTCTTTGTCTAAAGACTTTTTATAAGTCATGGGTCATTTAATCATAGTCTCTGTCTAAAGACTTTTAGTAAGCCGTGGGTCATTTGATAATAGTCTTTGTCTAAAGACTTTTTGTAAGTCGTGGGTCATTTGATCATAGTCTCGGTCTAAAGACTTCTAGTAAACCTCTGGGTCATTTGATCATAGTCTCTGTCTAAAGAATTTTAGTAAACTCTCACGTCATTTGGTCATAGTCTCAGTCTAAAGACTTTTTAGTAAGCAGTTGGTCATTTGATCATAGTCTTTGTCTAAAGACTTTTTGTAGGCCGTGGGTCCATTTGATCGTAGTCCTCTGTCTAAAGAATTTTAGTAAACTCCTGGTCAATTGGTCATATGTCTCAGTGTAAGACTTTTAGTAGCCATGGGTCATTTGATCATAGTCTCTGTATAAGACTTTTTAGTAAGTCGTGGGTCATTTGATCACATGTGATCATTCTTTGTCTAAAAGACTTTTTGTAAACCGTGGTTCATTTGATCATAGTTCCTCTCTGTGTAAGACCATTTTAGAGTAATGTCGTGTGGTCCATGGTCATTTGATCATAGGTCTTTTGTCGAAGACTTTTTTGTAAGCCGTGGGTGCAATTTTGATCATATTGTAGTCTTTTGTCTATTAAGACTTCTAGTAACACTGGTCATTTGATCATAATCTCTGTCGACAAAGACTTTTAGTACTCTCGTCATGCTTGGATCATAGTCTTTGTCTAAAAGACTTTTAGTAAGCCCAGTAGGTCCATGGGTCATCTGATCATAGTCTCGCTGTCTAAAGACTTTTTAGTGAGCGTCGGTCCAATTTGATAATCAGAGTCTTTGTCTAAATACTTTTTGTAAGCCGTGGTTCATTTGATCATAGTCTCTGTCTAAGACCTTTAGTAAGCCTGGTCAAGGGTCATTTGATATATGTCTCTTTGTCATAAAAGACTCTTTTTGTAAGCTGTGGGCTCCATTTGATCATAGTCTCTGTCTAAAGACTCTAGTAACTTTACTCTAGAGTCATTTGATCTATAGTCTCTGTCTAAGATTATTAGTAAGTAAGCGTGGTCAAATTAACTCAGTAGTCTTTGCCTAAAGACTTTTAGTAAACTCTGCCGGTCATATTGTTCTTTGCAGTCTCTGTCTAAAGACTTTTAGTTAAGCCTTGGGTCATTGATACCATAGCTCAATTTGTATCAAGTCTTTGTCTAAAGACTTTATTTTATAAGTCGATGGGTCTTTAATCATTCTAGTCTCTGTCTAAGACTTTTTGGTAAAGCCGTGGGTCATTTGACTAATAGTCTTTGTCTAAGACTTTGTAAGTCGGTGGGTTCCATTTGATCATAGTCTGCTGGTCTACGAATAAGAACTTCTAGTAAACTCTGGATCATTTGATCATAGTCTCTGTCTACAAGACTTTTAGTACCTTCTCAAGTCAATATTTGGTCTTAGTTCGAGGGCTCTCAGTCAATTTGGTCATCCTACAGTT